>JARQOD010001242.1:0-104514 GCA_033576555.1 Oophaga sylvatica
CATCAGAAAAAATCATAAAAAAAGTCAGGCACATCCTGAGACTGGGGGAGGGCAGAAAAAACAGGAGTGTCAGTATTAACACATTGGCAACCCCAACTGGTCACAGACACAGATTTCCAATCCAAAACAGGATTATGAGTCTGTAACCAAGGGAAACCCAGTACAATAATGTCATGCAAATTATGCAACACCAGAAATTTGCAACTCTCCTGATGGTCTGGTTCAACCCGCATTATCACCGGGTAGAAAACTGGGTTTTGTTCTCCGCCAAAGGGGTAGAATCAATGCCCAGCAAAGGAATAGACTTCTACAGGGGTATCATGGGAAACCCACAACGTTTGGCAAAGTCAAAATCCATCAGGTTTAATAGCTGCTCCTGAATCAACAAAAGCCTGAGCCAAAAATGTGGACATGGAGCAAATCAGGGTAACAGTCAACAGAAATTTAGTCTGAACACTACCCAAAACAACTGAGCGCGCAAAACATCTTCCCCGCTTAGGGCAGATGGAAATAGCATGAGAAGCGTCACCACAGTAGAAAACATAACCTATTGCGCTTTCGAAACTCATGACGCTGTGCCCCAGAAGTCACTCCATCACACTGCATGGTCTCAGGAGCTGGCTCACAAGGCAACCCCATCTCACGCATACCTCTGCGCTCACGCAAACGTCTGTCAATTTGAATAGCCAATGACATAGAATCATTGAGACCAGAGGGAACAGTGAATCCCACCATAACGTCCTTTACATTCTCTGCCAGACCATTCCAAAAAAGGGCTGCCAAAGCATCATCATTCCACTTAGTAAGGACTGCCCACTTTTGGAATTTCTGACAGTACAGCTCAGCGGCTTCATGACCCTGATTTAATGCCAACAAGGTTCTTTTCAGCTTGATCAGTGACATTAGGTTCATCGTATAATAACCCCAGAGTCTGAAAAAAACACAATCAACATCATTCAAAACAGGATCCCCAGGTGTCAGGGAAAAAGCCCAATCCTGAGGGTCGCCACGCAGCAGAGAGATGACAATTTGAACCTGCTGTGCTGCTCTCCCCGAGGACTTAGGCTTCAAGGCAAACAACAACTTACAGTTATTTTTAAAATTCAGAAATTTAGACCGATCCCTCAAAAATAAATCTGGCATGGGAATCCTAGGTTCCACCACCGGCAACCTAGCGAGATAGGTAGCAATACTCAGAACTTCAGCGGCGAGCCGCTCGACACGACCTGACAACTGTACAATCTCCATTGAGGACAGAGAAAACTTCCTCCTCAGCACCCAGAAAGAGGGAAAAATGTAACAAACAAAAAAAAATATTTTCTGACAACTCTTTTTTTTTTCTCACTATTTTTCCCTTCTGTTGAGTACCATAGAATTTTCAGTTTGGCCGGTAATACTGTTATGTTTAGGTAGCTGAGGAGGACATTAGGAAAAAATAGCCAAAGTAGCAATACACCAGAGAGGCTGGAATCTACTGGGTTGCAGAACCCTAAACTAACTGCACAACTAGAAGTAGCCGTGGAGCATACCTACGGAGATCCTAGACGCCTCATCACAGCCGGAGAGTTAGCTACACCTAAAGACAGAAAGATGAAAGCTAACTGCCCCGTAGTAGAACCCCCAAAGAAATAGGAAGCCCCCAACATCTAATGGCGGTTAGACAAGAGGAAAATATGAACACAGACAGAAAATAGAATGAGCAAACGCTGGGGCCCAAATCTGTCTAGATACAAAAGTACAGGAGAGAATTCTGTCTGCAACCCAAAAAACCCTGACAAAAATACCAACACTTCTGATTATCAAAAAAACCTGAGATCACACGATCTCGACCACCTAAATCAGATCTCTGGTGTAACACACAGCTAGCTATTCAGCAATAAAAAGTGACACGGGAACAGAACAAAAGTGCAAATACTAAATGAGCTCAGAGGCAGCACAAGCACCCAAAGGGGACCCGGCTGAAGTCCACTGCAAGGCAGCAAGCAAGCAAGGAAAATCCAACCAGAGGAAGAAAAACAGCAAGTCACTTATCTGAATGATAGCAGGAATGCAAGCTGAATTCCAACCAAGACCTGGAAGTAACAATTGATTACCAGCAAGGCTCACTTATATCAGGCCAGTCAGACTCAGCTGACAACCATTCAGCAATTGGTTCATTACCCTCAGCAACCAACGGAGGAAGCCCCAGCTCCAAAGTTGCCTCCAACACGTTCACAACACACTGTGTTTTGTTTTTTTTCGAGAGATGATATCAATTATGTACATGTATATATATATGTACATATATTAAATGATTTGAGGGAGCTCATTTCTAATTATTGTTCATAATTATTGCATGTTCATATTTAGGTTTTGTTCCATTGAATTTCCTATATAACAAAAAATAGTTGGAAATACTCATGATTAATATTTTGCTCTGCATGTGTGATCGCTTCTTGTGCTGTCAATGCTGACAATTGTAACCATACCATCCATATACCGTAAGTCATATAATTTTTGACAGGATAACATTTAGAAGCTCCTTCTTTCATGTTTTCTGTATTTGATTTTACCTGTTTTCACCTGTCACTTGTTGTGTTAATTAATTATGGTAATTGTTTCACTGGTGTGTTATTTTAGTTCACTATAAGTGTTGCATTGTATTATGTTTGTTATCATGACTAAGGGTGCTACGACACCAGAAACGCGTTTAACGCATTTTTTTTGCTGCTATCTATGCTGATACTTTAATCCTCTATGCTTGATATATCAAGTGAATAAAGATCTACTTTTTCACTTTATCTTAGAGCTGGATTTTTGTATTCATTTTGCCATGTTATACGTCTGACACAACGGTTCCGTGCTCCGATCCCTGGATGTTATACTGGTGAGTTGGACTTTATTTATTTCTATATCCATGTGTTTCCGTGCACCCAGTGACACCCGAATTTTACTTTTCTCTAAGAGGATTTATTTTATAGTATCAGCATATGATTCTCTCCATTGAGCATTTTTTGCCATGGAGTCTTTAACAAGACAGAACAAAGCAGAGAAATTATTTGCTTTGTCGGCAGCTGAAACTGTTAATGTGTCTCCCACTCCAAATACTGAGCTGGATGAATTGCTACACTTAATGTTAAAGGAGAACAGTTTATGGTGGAATCTGAGTTCTCTGAAAAATTATAAAGACAGAAATGTCATTCCCAGAGGATTAAGAATCAAAAAATTCCAAGCACGGTATATTCTGATACATTTGTGCAAGAGTGGAATACCATACTCTCGGACTGTTCTTTGAAATTAATTTCATTAATCATTCGAAATTAAGAGTTGGTGTTACAAGATATACAGAAAATGTTGATTCTATGAAAAAGGTGACACAACAGAAACTTACAAAGGAACACTTTGATGAATTTTGTAAAAAAAGCAATGAAAAGATCACAAAAGCGGAAGAAAAAATCATGGAAACCAAAAAGCGCAAATTGGAACGTGACTTGCATGATTATTCTGTGGAACAGGTATACGAATGGGGCAGATGGGAAAATGCAAGCAAATCCCCGAGATCAATTTTAAGATGCCCGAAATCAAAGTTCTACATGCACCAGATGCAAAGACAAGTCACATTCAGTTCCTCGGATCCAGAAACCTCTAATGGAGCAATGTCTGATTCAGACATGGAGACAACAAAAGTTCAAAAAACTCTTACTTCAAAAAAACCAAACAGTTCTATTCACACAAAAGAAAAGCTACAGAAGGAAAGGAAGAAAACATCGCTCAAGCCAGAAACACGCAGATATATCATCTTCGGAACCTTCATTAGGTGCCTTTGATGTTATTTATCAACAGAGACTTTGACAAAGATCAATGTGAATTGTTATTCTATGGCTTATCGTTTGTTCCCAGTTGTAATTTTTATCTGTTTTCAACTATTTGTGATATTAATAGATTTGTCAGGAACATCACTTTGAAATTGCATTTTCAGGATGCCACTGATGAAGGTAATATTGGTAATGATATTCCTAAGAATATTTTCAGAGAGTTTGGTTTTTTGGAACAACTTTCGATAATGTGTTTAGATGAATTACAGCACAAACACACAGATGACAATACTCATTCTTCTAAAATCAAGATGCATGTTCCTAATCCTTATTACTACCCAGCACAAGCGAGAAGACCAGTTATGGATAGGTTTCAAAATATCATTGAAGGTGAACTTAGAAATTTATCTGACAACCTCCATAAGAGTTTTCCTCATGGCAATTTGAAACCCACCCTTAAATCAGCTTTGCAACAATTAAAAAACAATGACTCTTTAGTCATAAAAAATTCAGACAAGGGTGGCTCTATAGTTGTAATGAACAAAACAGATTATGTTGCCTGGGTAGAGAACATGCTTTTTGATCAGACTACTTACAAAGTTGTGCCTACTAATCCTTTGGCTAGAATCAAAGATCGCATCCACAATGTCATTGATGAGGGATTTAATCTAGGTTATTTCAGCACAAAGTAAAGAGACTATCTCAAGATTTCTAATCCAGTCACTCCCACACTCTATGCATTGCCGAAAACACACAAAAAATGCATCCTCCCCCTGTGAGACCCATAGTCTCTGGCATTGGGTCTGTAGGGGAAAAATTGGGTGAATGGCTTGACCTTTTGCTTCAACCCTTGTCCAGAGAATACCAGGTTACATCAAAGACAGCACAGATGTGCTGCTTGCAATGGAGAATTTCATATGGAATGACAATTTTTCCTGGATTACAACTGATGTTGTCTCATTGTATACATCAATCCCTCATCAAGTGGCGCTATATGCTTTGCAGTTTCATCTCTGTAAGTACAGTAATTTCTCACCTGATTTTCAATCATGTATTTTAGAAGTCACCAGCCTGCTAATATCAAATAACTATTTCTGCTTTAATCAGCAATACTACATGCAAATTGGTGGTGTTTCTATGGGGGCAAAATACTCCCCTTCACTTGCAAATTTAGTAATGAGTTGGTGGGAGGAACTGTATATTTACACTGTGGACAATCCATTTAGAGACTGTATTAATTGGTACGGTAGATACATAGACGACATCATAATTGTTTGGAATTCAGATGCATCTGCCGTACAAGATCTTAATTTTTATTTAAATTGAAACCCTCTAAACTTAAAATTTCTAACTTTACACAAAATCTCATGCATAGATTTTTTGGGACCTAAATTTGCAGGGTATTGCGGGAACACCAGTGTTGACACAAACATTCAGAAAGGATACAGCAGGAAACACTATATTGCATGCAAATAGCCATCATCCTAAACATACAATTAAAAGTGTACCCATAGGAGAGATGACGCGAGCTAGGCAAAATTGCAGTACAGCAAAAGCTTATGAAAATGAAATTCACAATATTAAATCACGTCTTACATCAAGGGGTTACAGCCAATGGAATTTGCACAGAGCTGAAAAAATTGTAGCCCAGAAACCACGTTCTAAAGCCAGACAGAAAACACAAAGTGATGATAAAAATCCTGTTACTTTAGTTCTTCAGTATAGAAGTCAATTTGCTGCCATTAAAAGAATCATACAAAATAATTTATCTATACTAACAGAAGACTCAGATATCAATAAGATCATAACACAGGGTTTAAGGATAGTTTCCAGATGAGCACCATCAATAGGACAGAGTCTCTCACCCAGTTTTTTGAAAACATCTTCAACTCAGACTAGTAATTGGCTGAGCACTAAAGGATTCCACAAATGTGGCATCAAATCTCGTAAAATGTGCAAACATACTAAAAAAGTTTTAGTTTCAGTGACTCTACTGATAATAGTCATTATACCATTAAAACTTTTATAAACTGTAACAGCAAAAATGTAGTCTACATAATTGAATGTACCTCCTGTCAATTAAAGTATGTTGGAAGCACGAAACCTATGCTCAGAACAAGGATTAGGGAACAGACTTTGGGGACGTGTTCTCCGAAAAAGAGGCTGAGGTTTTGTCACCCACCGTCCTTATGATTGTGCCATTAATCTTATTCCTGGTTCTAAATTGCCCAAAGACCGTTTGTACAATCTTTCTGGCCCGGAACGTACTGCTATGAAAAACTATATCTCTGATAGCCTACGCAAAGGTCACATCCATCCCTCTGTCTCACCTGTGGCCACGGGATTCTTTTTTGTTAAGAAAAAAGATGGTGTAATGTATGTAGTACAGTTCATATAGCGTCTTGTGCTTGGGTGCGATGAAAACACAGGAGTCACAGGTTTGATATAGAAAAGTCCTGTATTACTTCATACAAGTTGGCAGAAATAGTCACACAGTTTGCAGACACAGAAACAGGAGACACAGCAGGCCAGAGTAATCCAAGCTCAGCAATCACTCTCCAATACAGATTCAGGATCTTCTTCTCTGTTACCGTAAGTCCATGCAAACGTGGGTCTTTCAAAGAGCAGGGTTCAGAGTCCACAAGTGCTTCAGAGTTCCTCAGTAGGAATAGCTGGAGTACAAGGTCCAAGGCTTACAGGAGTCAAGTCACAGGTTCACTGCAGGCTAGGTTCTGAAGCACTGATTGCTCAGCTGTGGCTGCTTAAGAAGCAAAGGAGAGAATCAGGGCGGGAACATGCAAGCTGGAAACTCCATTTTGACTGAGGGCAAGATAGCTGCAGCAAGACAGAAAGTAAAATGGCTGATGAACAAACTGAGTTTCAGGAATATATACATAGAACCTTACATTACTCCCCCCTTAAGGACAACCTCCGGATGACCTCAGACCAGGCTTGTGTGGGTACCTCTGATGAAACTGACGGAGCAAGCGAGGAGCATTAACGTTATTGACCGGTTCCCATGAGTTGTCCTCCACTGGGTAGCCCTGCCATTTAATCAGATATTGTAACTGATTTCTATACAACCTGGAATCTAAAATCCTTTCCACCACAAATTCTTCCTGACCATCGACTAGCACTGGGTCAGGGCAAGGAGAGGAACGTCCAGGAAACGTATTGGGTGTCGCAGCCTTTAGTAGGGATACATGAAAGACAGGGTGGATTCTCATAGTTCTGGGCAGTTGAAGACGACAAGCAACGGCACTTATAATTTTACTGATTTTATAGGGTCCAATGTACTTATGTCCCAACTTAGACGATGGAATCCTTAACTTAAGATTTCTGGTTGACAGCCAGACCAAGTCTCCTACCTTGAAAGCTGGTGCAGGTTTACGAAATTTATCTGCTGCTTTCTTGTACCTTTCTTGAGCCGATTCCAGATTTTCCTTTAGAAGATCCATATTCTTCTGTAAAGACGTGATTCTTTCAGCCACTGCTGGTAAAGGCGTTTCTATGGGAAATCGTGGTAGAATGTTAGGATGATAACCTAGATTAGAGTAAAAAGGAGACTGTTTAGTGGAGGCACTCTGAGAGTTGTTATACGAGAACTCAGCTAATGGAAGTAGATCCACCCAATCATCCTGTAGGTGGCAGATAAAGCAGCGGAGATACTGCTCCAGGGTTTGATTGGTTCGTTCGGTCTGTCCATTAGTCTGGGGATGAAAAGCAGAAGAAAGGTTTACTTTAATGTCCAATGCTGCACAGAAATTTTGCCAAAACCTAGAAGTGAATTGCACCCCTCGATCCGAAATAACCTCATCCGGTACTCCATGTAAGCGAAACACATCTTTAATCATCAAATCTGATGTCTGTTTTGCAGTGGGTAAGCCGACACAAGGGATAAAATGAGCTGCCTTTGTTAGACGGTCAACCACCACTAGAATGATGTTCTTCCCCTGAGAGGTTGGTAACTCCACAATGAAGTCCATAGAAATGGATCCCCACGGGCGGGACGGGGTGGGAAGAGGCTGTAACAGACCAGTTGGTGAGGAGCGAGGTGTTTTGCATCTTGCACAGACCTCACATGAAGTGACATAATTCAAAACATCCTTCCTGCAAGTGGGCCACCAAAAGAAACGAGAAAGAAATTCCTGTGTCTTTAGAATTCCTCTATGCCCAGCTATCTTGGAATCGTGAATGAGTTGCAATACTCTTAATCTGACTGTTTCAGGAATATACAAGCGTTGTCCCTGAATCCACACACCATTCTTAAAGACAAGACTTACGTCCCTTGGGGGTTGTGCCAAAAAGGAATCCGCATGGTATGCTTCCTTGATGTCCTTAAGTAGGTCTTGATTATGAATTACTCCTAGGAATCTAGAGTCAGGAAGAATGGTCTTAGGAGGAGTAATTGGACGTGTCTCTGCTGAGTAAATCCTAGAGAGTGCATCAGCCTTTCCATTGCGCGATCCTGGTCTATAAGAGATGATAAAATTAAATTGGTTTAAGAAAAGATTCGAGCGAGCCTGGCGAGGAGTCAGGCACTTAGCCGACCTGATAAACTCAAGGTTACGATGGTCTGTCAGGACGACTATTTGCTGTGCAGCTCCCTGAAGAAGGTGTCTCCATTCTTTGAAGGCGGCAATAATGGCCAACAACTCTCTATTGCCCACATCGTAGTTCCTCTCAGCCGAAGACAACTGCTGGGAAAAGAAGGCACAGGGATGCAAGACATTCTTCTCACCTGTTCTCTGAGAGAGTATAGCTCCAACGGCACAGTCTGAAGCATCCACCTCTATTATGAAGGCAAGCTCGGGGTTGGGATGTACTAGGATAGGTGCAGTGGTAAATTTATCTTTTAGACGGGAAAATGCTTCCTGGGCTTGGGGAGTCCAGGAAAACCTAGACTCTTTCCGGGTAAGTTGAGTGATAGGTGACACTACCTCAGAGAAATTTCTAATGAAACGTCTATAGAAGTTGGCAAACCCGATGAAGCGCTGTACCTCCTTCACATTTCTAGGACTTGGCCAATCCTTGATGGCTTGGGTTTTGCTTCCATCCATACTAATTCCTTGTGTAGACAGTACATACCCCAGAAATTGAATTTCGGTCCTATGGAATTCACACTTTTCAAGTTTGATGTAAAGATGATTTTGTCTTAGACGTTCCAAGACCATTCTCACATGTCCATGATGTTCCTCTGTGGAGTTAGAAAAAATTAGAATATCATCCAAATAAATTACCACGAATGTATCTAGGAGATCCCTGAAGATGTCATTCACCAAGTGTTGGAAAGTGGCTGGGGCGGTACTCAGACCAAAAGGCATAACTAGATATTCAAAGTGTCCATAGCGTGACCTGAATGCAGTCTTCCATTCATCCCCAGGTCTAATACGGACTAAGTTATAGGCCCCACGAAGATCTAGTTTAGAAAAAATTTTGGCATGTCGCACTCTCTCCAATAACTCAGGGATTAAAGGCAATGGATAACGGTTTCTAATAGTAACCTTATTGAGTTCCCTATAGTCTACGCATGGTCTCAGAGATCCATCTTTCTTCTTTACAAAGAAGATGGGTGCACCTGCAGGAGATGAAGAGGGGCGTATGAAGCCCTTGGCTAGATTTTCATCTATGTAATCCTTTAAAGCCTTTAGCTCGGGCCCCGCCAGGGGGTAGATCTTACCAAAAGGTATCTCTGCTCCAGGCAATAATTCAATTGGACAATCATATGGACGGTGAGGAGGAAGCTGGTCAGCGTTCTTCTTGTCACATAAATCCACATAGTCCTGGTATACAGCTGGTAGTTCAGGGACTGACATGATTCCTTTAGGAACAGAGCAAGCTGAAAGACTCATCTGTTTCTCTGGAAAGTGTAATTCCTTGGTCTCCCAGTTAATGGTAGGATTCTGAGCCTGCAGCCATGGTAGCCCTAGAATAATGGGAAAGTGGGGAGAAGAGATAAGCATAAAGGACAGTTTCTCTTGATGATCTTTACCCATAAGAACCCTCAAAGGCTCTGTTTCCTGATCCACTGGTCCAGAGGTCAGCAGGGAGCCATCCACAGTTTCCATCTGTACTGGAGTAGCCTTCTTCACTGAACGTATTCCCTGTTTCAGAGCAAAGGAGACATCCATAAAATTTCCACTTGCCCCTGAGTCGATCATAGCAGAGCTAGACACCCAAGCTGAGTCAACCCAGAGTTTGATGGAAAGAAAGCAATGAGAATTGTTTTTCTTACAACTCAGCTGGGACACCGCTGAGGAAACTTGAAAAATGGCAGCGTTTACACAGTCAACGTCCTCAGAGGTAACGGAGTTTAAGTCCGAGAAATCAAGATCTGTTGCTGCAGATCTCTCTGGAGCCTGAGGCTCGACCTGACAGATCCCCTCTCGCAACACTCACAATGAATGAGTGCTGCAGTAGTCTTACGAGAACGGCTGGGGCAGTTTATAATGAAGTGCCCTGACTTACCACAATAGAAACATAGATTCTCCTTAAAACGATGTTCCTTGCGTGCATCACTAACCCGTCGTTGTAAAGAGTCTACCTGCATGGGTTCAGGTTCAGGTTCCCGTGTAATCCTACTCAAAGGTTCCTTAGCTGGAGAGGAAGGTAGGAAAAGGTTAGTATGATTGCTTTCGAACCATCTCTCTTGCCTGCGTTCAGTCAGACGAGTATCAATACGGATGCAGTAGTTAATAAAGTCACCTAACGCAGTGGAGGGTCGGCACGAGCAAGTTCATCCTTAATCAGTGGAGATAACCCCTTTCGAAAAATAGATTTTTTGGCGGAACTGTCCCAGGTGGTATCAAGGGCCCATCTCCTGAAATCCAAGGCATATTCAGCTACCGAGTGCTTACCTTGGCGCAAAGCTAACATGGCTGCTTCAGCTGTTGCACCTCGATTGGGGTCATCAAACACCTGCCCCATGGCTGAAATAAAATCATCAAGGTGATTCAAACAATCATCCTCAGTCTCAATCAGAGGGTTTGCCCACATTAAAGCCTTGTTGGTAAGCAACATAATTATAGTAAGCACCTTAGATCGTTCAGTGGGAAATTGTGAAGCATGTGCAGAAAAAAAAAGATTGCATTGATTAATAAATCCCCTGAATTTCTCACGTTCACCGCCAAAACGAAAAGGGGGCAACTTGGGAATCCCAGCACTCGGGGCTACGGCAGGAGCCTGGACTCGCCCCTCTAGAACCTCAATCCTGGCTCGCAAATCCTGGGTAGTCTGTCCAACCACTTGCAAATTGTGATTATTGAGGTCCTGTAGATTTGTAAAACGGGTCTTTATATTCTGCAAATCTGCAAGGATATTATCAGTCACTCCGCAAAGTTCCTTTATGCGGGCCTCCATTTTCCAGATCTTTTAAGACAGGATTACTGGAAGAAGAGGAGAGAAAAAAAACAATAGTGTTCACCTGTGGCAACACTGCAGAGAGAAAAAAAAATTAAGGGAACTGCTCACCTGGAATGGTTGTGAGAAGTCACAACCACTATCATCACAGAAAGTTTCAACCAGACATCTGATATCCAGAGTTACAGCAGACAAAAAAGAGAAAAGAAAGGAAAAAAAAAAACAATAGTGTTTACCTGTGGTAACACTGCAAAAAGAAAAAACTTAAGGGAATTGCTCACCTGGAATGGTTGTGAGAAGTCACAACCACTGTCATCACAGAAAGTACAACCGGACGTCTGATATCCACAGTACAGCAGACACAGCCTTCCAGACCCAGCAGACACTAACGTTTTGGCTTCAGAATCTTGTAATGTATGTAGTACAGTTCATATAGCGTCTTGTGCTTGGGTGCGATGAAAACACAGGAGTCACAGGTTTGATATAGAAAAGTCCTGTATTACTTCATACAAGTTGGCAGAAATAGTCACACAGTTTGCAGACACAGAAACAGGAGACACAGCAGGCCAGAGTAATCCAAGCTCAGCAATCACTCTCCAATACAGATTCAGGATCTTCTTCTCTGTTACCGTAAGTCCATGCAAACGTGGGTCTTTCAAAGAGCAGGGTTCAGAGTCCACAAGTGCTTCAGAGTTCCTCAGTAGGAATAGCTGGAGTACAAGGTCCAAGGCTTACAGGAGTCAAGTCACAGGTTCACTGCAGGCTAGGTTCTGAAGCACTGATTGCTCAGCTGTGGCTGCTTAAGAAGCAAAGGAGAGAATCAGGGCGGGAACATGCAAGCTGGAAACTCCATTTTGACTGAGGGCAAGATAGCTGCAGCAAGACAGAAAGTAAAATGGCTGACGAACAAACTGAGTTTCAGGAATATATACATAGAACCTTACAGATGGTGGTTTACGCCCGTGCCTCGATTTCCGAGAACTAAATAAAATTACGGTGAGAAATACCTACCCTCTCCCACTCATTCCTGATCTTTATAACCAAGTGTCTGGGGCTAAGTGGTTTTCCAAACTTGATCTCAGGGGAGCATATAACCTTATCCATATTCAGGAAGGGGATGAGTGGAAAACGGCATTTCTCACCTCTGAAGGTCTGTTTGAAAATTTGGTCATGCCCTCTGGTCTCACGAACGCGCCCGCTGTATTTCAGAACTTCATAAATGATGTTTTCTCTGATTTTATCGGGCATTTTATGGTTGTATACTTGGATGATATCCTTGTTTTCTCGCCTGACAAGGAATCCCACATTGGTCATCTACGTGCTATTCTTCACAGGTTACAGGGTAATTCTCTGTTTGCTAAACCCGAGAAATGTTTGTTTTGTGTCCAGGAGCTTTCCTTTCTGGGGATCATCCTTTCGGCCAATGGGTTTCGGATGGATCCCGGAAAGGTACAGGCCATTGTTGATTGGGTGCAACCCAGAGACCTCAAGGGGTTGCAGCGTTTTCTCGGTTTCGCCAATTATTATCGAAAATTCATCAAGGGGTTTTCTCAGGTGGTCAAACCACTCACCGATCTCACTCGCAAGGGGGTTGATCTCAAAGTTTGGTCAACCTTAGCAGTTGAAGCATTTGTTACACTAAAGAAATGTTTTATGTCTGCTCCTGTATTGGTTCAGCCCGATCCATCTGAACCTTTCATTGTAGAGGTGGACGCATCTGAGGTGGGAGTGGGGGCTGTGTTGTCACAGGGACCTGTTACCTTGACTAATTTAAGACCATGTGCCTTTTTCTCCCGGAAGTTCTCTTCTGCGGAGAGGAACTATGATGTGGGTAACCGGGAGTTATTGGCCATAAAATTGGCTTTTGAAGAATGGAGGCATTTTTTGGAGGGGGCGGTTCATCGGATCATGGTTATCACGGATCACAAAAACTTGTCTTATCTTGAATCTGCTAAACGGTTGACTCCTAGACAGGCTAGGTGGTCGCTTTTTTTTTCTCGTTTTCATTTTTCAATCACTTTTCGGCCTGGTTCCAAGAATATCAAGGCTGATGCCTTATCTCGCAGTTTTGATTCAATATCACCCCCTGAACCTCCTTCCTCCATTCTTCAGCACGGGGTGGTTGTTGCGGGGGTATCCTCTGAATTGGAACAGGAAATTCAGAAGGCTCAGTCTCTTGCTCCTTCCTCTTTGCCTGATAATAAACTCTTTGTTCCCGTTCAATACAGGTTGAGGGTTCTCCGGGAATTCCACGCTTCTGCTCTCAGTGGACACCCGGGGATCTCAGCCACTCGGAAAGCCAATGCTAGGCTATTTTGGTGGTCCTCCATGAACTCTGAGATCACTATGTTTGTGTCTGCTTGTGATACCTGTGCCCGTGCTAAGAGCTCACATAACCGGCCGGCCGGGGAATTGGTGCCATTGCCAATTCCAGATAGACCTTGGACTCATTTGTCCATGGACTTTATCACTGATCTCCCTCCTTCTAATGGCAAAACTGTAATCTGGGTAGTGGTTGACAGATTCAGTAAACAGGCGCATTTTGTACCTCTGGCAGGATTGCCTAATGCTGAGACACTATCTAGGTTGTTTGTTGAGCACGTTGTACGGCTGCATGGCGTGCCTTTGAGTGTGGTTTCTGATAGGGGGGTGCAGTTTGTGTCCAGATTTTGGAGGGCATTTTGTAAAAGACTGGGTATTTGCTTAACCTTCTCCACTGCTTACCATCCTGAGACCAATGGGCAGACGGAGAGGACCAATCAGTCACTCGAACAGATTTTGAGGTGTCTTGCTACGTCTCAGCAGGATGATTGGTGTTCTTCATTGCCCGTGGCTGAATTTGCATTCAATAATCGGATTAACCAGTCCACTGGCACCTCTCCTTTCTTCTGTAACTATGGTTTTCACCCCCATTTTGGTGAATTTTCTAGGCTGGATTCAGGATGTCCAGGGGCTGATACGGCAGTACGAAGATTGGGGGAGGTGTGGAGGGAGGTCCAAAAGAACATTGGGGAGGCTCAGGGCAAACAAACTTTTTGCGGATAAGCGACGGTCTGTAGGACCTATGTTCCTGATGGTTGTCCACCAAGAACATTCGTCTAAAGTTTCCCTCTGCTAAGTTAGGTCCCAGATTTACTGGTCCTTACGAGATCATTGAGGTGGTCAATCCTGTTGCCTTTCGGTTACGCCTTCCTCCGTCACTCCGGATCCCCAATGTGTTTCATAAATCCCTTCTTAAGTCATTTGTACCATCTTCCACAGGGCCTCCATCCCCTCCGCCTCCTGTCTCTGTGGATGGTCAGACCGAGTTTGAAGTGGAACGGATTGTGGATTCGCGTAGGGTCCGTAGTTCACTTCAGTATTTGGTCCATTGGAAGGGTTATGGTCCTGAGGATCGATCTTGGGTCCCGGCGCGATCGGTACATGCTGATCGATTGGTTCGGGCATTTCAAGCACGTTATCCTGGGAAGTCTGGGGGTCCGGTGGCCCCCCTTGAGAAGAGGGTACTGTCATGATCCGTTCCAGGGTTTAGTCCTGTCTGCCCTTGGTCCGGGCGGATCATGTCAAGGGTTAACTTTGCTCTGCCTCATTCTGGGTTCAGGTTGGCTATTTAGCTCTCACACATCCTGCTAGCAGTGTGAGCTATACTGCTACCATCGGCTTGTGAACCTGACTGGTAACCCTTGATTTGTCCTGCTGTTATCCCTGACTTGTCCCGTGTCTGTTGTTCCCCTCTGTCTGCCCTGTTCCCTGCATTTCCCTGTTTGATTCTCTGGTTTTTGACTCGGCTTGTATTCGGACTCGCTTATGCTTTCTGTCTTTGTCTTATCTGCTTTTGACCGTTGATGACCTCCTGGCTTTCTCCTGACCACGTGTATTGCTTATTCTTTTTGTCCTGCTTCCTCCGTACGGTTTTGACTTGGCTTGCCTGACCACGCTCCCGCCACTTGGTGGCGCCTGTGTTTCTGCTCTGCAGAGGACTTGCTGAGACCTATTATACTTCAGGTGACTGATTATTCCTGACTCAGTCTTGGACGTTTTTGCTGCCACCTGGTGGTGGTTAGCCTGCATTACAGCTGCTTGACAGCTGGTTAAGACTTCCAGTACCCTTGTTACTGCTTTCCTGCATTCTCCTTCGGTATTTGCTATCACGAGGAAGTCGTCCAAGTAGGGTACCAGTAATATGTCTTCTCTTCTCACAAAAGATGCCACTTCCGAAATTAGTTTTGTGAATATACGGGGTGCCACTGATACCCCGAAAGGAAGACATTGGTACTGCAGATGAGTAGGGACCTGCGCAATCTCTTCCCACAGTCTTAGATATTTTTGGTGTTCTTTCCAGATCGGTACATGGTAGTAGGCATCTGTTATATCGATCACCGCCATGTAGCAGCCTGGTTGGAGCAGCTTCACTGTCGATCTTAATGTCTCCATTTTGAACCTTTCCACTCGAATGTACTGGTTCAGCGCTTTCAAGTTGAATATCACTCTTCGTGAGCCATCTGGTTTTGGAGTAAGGAACAAGGGTACTGTAGAACCCTTCTCCTACTTGGGGTGACTTGGTACTTCCACTAACACTTTCTTCAACATGAGGAGAGTGACTTTTCTCCATCGTGGCTTGGTTCTTTTTGGCGACTCGAGTTATCTTTAGTTGCTGCGGCGGCAGGCTGAGGAAACTTAATCGTAGGCCTTCGGATAACAAATTGGTTACCCACCGTGAGGCGGGCAATGCTGACCACTGATGTAAAAATTTGCGCAGTCTTCCTCCCACCGGAGTCTTGGCGTCATTGACGTTTAGCATCCGATCTGGGAGGACCTTTACTGAAGAGGAATCCTTTCTCCTTCCTCTCTCCCCAAGGTCTGCCCCGCATAGACCTATCATCTGGCCGACTTCTGACCCCTCTATTCCTTGCTCCACGAAAGGACGAGCGAGCATCACTCCAACGGCGTCTTGACACAGGCGGCGGCGGAAATCGTTTTTTCTTATCCGACGCTTTTTCCAATATCTCATCCAGTGTTTTTCCAAATAGGTATTGCCCCTTACAGGGAATTGCGCAGAGTTTTACCTTCGATTGGAAATCTGCCGCCCAATTCTTCAACCACAGTGCTCTGCGACATGAATTAGAGAGAGCACATGCATGGGCGGCACCTCGCACGGAATCCACCGCCGCATCTACCAAGAACCCCGCCGCTTTTTGTAGTGACAGTATTGCGTCCAATAGATTCTCCCTTGGGCACTATTTTTTATTTGTTCACTGAGCTCTTCCAACCACTTGACCATGGCCCGAGCAGTGCAAGTGGCGGCTACCCCAGAAAGGTATCCGCTTTTTTATCAAGGGGGTCTTTTAAGGCACCCATATCTTCGAATGGTAACGCTATTCTTTTGGATGTGCTAGCAATGGCGGCGTCCAGTTTAGGCGCCTTTTCCCATTCCCCACAAATTTCATCATCAAAAGGATATTTCCATTTTAATGCTTGTGGAATGGACATCTTTTTATTGAGTTTCTTCCACTCTCTTTTAATCAAGTTTAGAAGATAATCATGGGAGGGAAAAACTTTACGTTTTTTTCCCCTCTAGATTACTGAACATAGAGTCCTGAACTGAAAGGTGTTCTCTTGGCGTCTCAACCCCCATGGTAGATCTGACCAATTTCAATAACTTTCCGATATCCTCGGATAAAAAATAAGGGTGGCCATATTCCTCGTCCGAGGAATCCAGGTCTGAGCTTCCAGAGGGCCTTAACTCCATTGGTTTGCCATCCGACTCTACATCACTTTGTCCCGTAGGAGGGGGGAAGGGAAGAGGGGTGGGCCCCGAACTGACTGGAGTGTGCTGCTTTAATTCCTGTATTACTGTTGTCTTTACTCCCTGACGGATGATGGCTTTAATATTTTGTAACAGGGACGGTGATTCCTCTGCCACTGTTTTCTGCACACATGAGCGACACAGTCGCTTGTCGTACCCTCTGGGAAGCGTTTTCTTGCACAAAGCACATGCTTTGTTTTTTTGTTTGGCCGTGGCTTTCCTACCCTAGGGAGAGGGGACAGGATGAAGGCCATCATTATCTATATTCTTCGCCTTACAAAGGCACTCACCCACCGGCCCCTTGGTACCACAGCGGTCTGCTGGCCTTCGTCCTCTGGCACGCGCTCCTCATCTGCGGGGTCCATCTTCACCCTGGGAGCTGTCGCCGCCGTTTTCCTGCCCTCAGGCAGTTTATATGTGTGAGGGGGGTACAGGGGGAGAGCGGTGTGCGCGCCTCTGGAGCGACTTCCTCCCAGAAGTGTCAAGCACACCGCTTCTCCCGGTGTGTAGAGTCACTTCCGGTGCGACCGGAAGTCGCTCCACTCAGTCGGCGCCAGCGTCGTGGTGGACACGCCTCCCCCGGCTCTGCCTCCTGCCAGGAGCGACCGCCGGGGAGTCCATCGGGGGGCGAGACGCGGCCAGGCAGCCCCCATGCACCGGGATGAAGAGCGCGCGCCGCCGCGCTCAGCTGCAGTGCCCCCTCACAGACCTCGGTCTCCGGACCGGCCATCCAGGGGGAGATCCCCCTACAGGTACTCCGTACGCTACAGGCATCCACCTGCAGGAACAGGAAACCAAAACTGAGGGAGAGGTACCGCCCCCCTTTTATCTCTGCTGCAGGTTTCCTGTTCCTGGGGCGGATACCATACTCTCATGTCGGTGCTGTCATGGGGAAGGGAAAATTCTAGTTACGCTCTTTGAAACATGTTCTGGCATTTCTCCTCATTAACCATTTGATTGAGTAGTGTTCACTTATGCGTTAGTTGGACAAATTTTTTTCTTTAATTTGTATTTCTGCTCTGCTCAATGCGCTTTTACTGTTCAGTGAGTAAAATCGTTTGGACAGTTATTTAATTTAATCAAACAAACTTAAAGTTGAAGAATGTTTAAAAACAACATTAATATATATATATATATATATATATATATATATATAAAAGAGCCTATTGTAAATTTTATTTTAACCCCTTAACCCCCAAGGGTGGTTTGCACGTTAATGACCGGGCCAATTTTTGCAATTCTGACCACTGTCTCTTTATGAGGTTATAACTCTGGAACGCTTCAACGGATCTTCACGATTCTGAGATTGTTTTCTTGTGACATATTGTACTTCACGTTAGTGGTAAAATTTCTTCGATATAACTTGTGTTTATTTTTGAAAAAATGGAAATACGGCGAAAATTTTGAAAATTTTGCAATTTTCAAACTTTGAATTTTTATTCCCTTAAAACAGAAACACACAAAATTGTTAATAAACAACATTTCTCACATGTCTACTTTACATCAGCACAATTTTGGAAACAAAATTTTTATTTGTTATGAAGTTATAAAGGTTAAAAGTTGACCAGCGATTTCTCATTTTTACAACAAAATTTACAAAGCCATTTTTTTAGGGACCACCTCACATTTGAAGTCACTTTGAGGGATCTATGTGGTAGAAAATGCCCAAAAGTGACACCATTCTAAAAACTGCACCCCTCAAGGTACTCAAAACCACAATCAAGAAGTTTATTAACCCTTCAGGTGCTTCACAGGAGCTGAAGCAATGTGGAAGGAAAAAATGAACATTTTACTTTTTAGTCACAAAAATGATCTATTACAAACATTTTTTTTATTTTCACAAGGGAAAAAGGAGAAAATGGACCGATAAAGTTGTTGTGCAATTTCTCCTGAGTACGCCGATACCCCATATGTGAGGGACAACCACTGTTTGGGTGCACAGCAGGGCTTGGAATGGAAGGAGCGTTGTTTGACTTTTCCAAACCAAAATTGGCTGGAATTGAAATTGGATGCCATGTCGAGTTTGGAGTGCCCCTGATGTGCCTAAACAGTGGAAACCCCCCACATGTGACCCCATTTTGGAAACTAGACCCCCTAAGGAACTTATCTAGATGAGTGGTGAGCACTTTGAACCCCCAAGTGCTTCACGCAAGTTTATAATGTAGAGCTGTGAAGAAAAAAAATCATATTTTTTCCACAAGCATGATGTTTTAGTCCCCAATTTGTTATTTTCCCAAGGGTAAGAGGAGAAATTGGACCACAAAAGTTGTTGTCCAACTTGTCCTGAGTACGCTGATACCCCATATGTGGGGGGAGCCACTGTTTGGGCGCACGGCAGGGCTCGAAATGGAAGGAGCGCCATTTGACTTTTCCAAACCAAAATTGGCTGGAATTGAGAACGGATGCCATGTCGTGTTTGGAGAGCCCCTGATGTGCCTAAACAGTGGAAACCCCCCACATGTGACCCCATTTTGGAAACTAGACTCCCTAAGGAACTTATCTAGATGAGTGGTGAGCACTTTGAACCCCCAAGTGCTTCACGCAAGTTTATAATGTAGAGCTGTGAAGAAAAAAAATCATATTTTTTCCACAAGCATGATGTTTTAGTCCCCAATTTGTTATTTTCCCAAGGGGAAGAGGAGAAATTGGACCACAAAAGTTGTTGTCCAACTTGTCCTGAGTACGCTGATACCCCATATGTGGGGGGGGAACCACTGTTTAGCCGCATGGCAGGGCTCGAAAGGGAGGGAGCGCCGTTTGACTATTCCAAACCAAAATTGGCTGGAATTGAGAACGGACGCCATGTCGCGTTTGGAGAGCCCCTGATGTGCCTAAACAGTGGAAACCCCCCTCATGTGACCCTATTTTGGAAACTAGACCCCCTAAGGAACTTATCTAGGTGTGTGGTGAGCACTTTGAACCCCCAAGTGTTTCACTAAAGTTTATAATGCCCTGGCGTGAAAACAATATATATTTTTTCCACAAAAATGATTTTTTAGTCCCCAATTTTTTATTTTCCCAAGGGTAACAGGAGAAATTGGACCCAAACGTTGTTGTCCAATTTGTCCTGAGTACGCTGATACCCCATATGTTGGGGGGAACCACTGTTTGGGCGCATGGCAGGGCTCAGAAGGGAAGCAGTGACGTTTTGGAATGCAGACTTTGATGGAATGGTCTGAGGGCGTCATGTTCCGTTAGCAGGGCCCCTCATGTGCCTAAACAGTGGAAACCCCCACAAGTGACCCCATTTTGTAAACTAGACCCCCTTATGAACTTATCTAGGTGTGTGGTGAGAACTTTGAACCCCCAAGTGTTTCACTAAAGTTTATAATGCCCAGGTGTGAAAATAAAAAATCCTACTTTTATCCTCACAAAAATGATGTTTTAGTCCCAAATTTTTTATTTTCCCAAGGGTAAGAGGAGAAATTGGACACCAAAAGTTGTTGTCCAAATTGTCCTGAGTACACTGGTATCCCATATGTGGGAAAAAACTGTTTGGGCACAAGTCAGGGCTCAGAAGGGAAGTCGTGACGTTTTGGAATGCAGACTGATGGAATGGTCTGCGGGCGTCATGTTCCGTTTGCAGAGCCCCTGATGTGCCTAAACAGTAAAAAAAAACACACAAGTGACAAAATTTTGGAAAGTAGACTCCCAAGGAACTTTTCTAAATGTGCCCCCCTTCTGGAACTAATCTTTCCTGTAAAGTAAATTAGTAGTGCATGGAGGTGTGGTACAATTTGAAACAATCCTTCATACACAGGCAGGTTTTTTGGGGCAGGTGTCGCATTGGTAAGTGGTGTCCTTGGTATTCCCTTTTGTAACACACTCGGCACCTTTTTTGCGGCTTACCTTTTTTTCCAGTTGGCGGGACCACCCCCGGGAAATGCTGACCTGGTATGATACGAGCACCTTCAGTTCCGGAAGTACTGGGGCCCGCTCTTTCCTGAGCGCCAAACATCAGGGCCTTAACCACTACATCCTGAAACTGAAGGTACGTCGTATCGCTGTTGCGTGCACATCGTGACAGCAGGAAAGCGTTGAGCATTGCCATTTGGACAATGTGTACGGACAGCTTTTTGTACCACACCTTGGCCTTTCTCAAAGCACTGTACGGTTGGAGGAGTTGATCAGAGAGATCAACACCCCCCATGTATTTATTGTACCCCAGTACACAGTCCGGTTTGCGGACCTGTGTAGAGGTACCCCGTACAGTGCTGAGGGCGCTGCCATCACCATGTATGGTGGTCAAGAGAAGGACATCCCTCTTGTCCTTGTACTTGACCACCAATAGGTGGTCGCTACATTGGGCTCTGCTCTCACCCTTTCTGAGCATCTGCCCAAGTAGCGTCTTCGGGAGGCCTCTGATTTTTGCGGACAGTACCGCAGGCTGCGGTACCTCGCGCAGAGAGGGATTTGTAGAGTGGGACGCTGGAATAAAAGTTATCGGTGTAAAGGTGATAACCTTTATCCAGCAGTGGGTGCACCAAATCTGCACACAATTTTCCCACTCACTCCCAGGACGGGGGGACATTCAGGGGGTTCAATCCTGGTGTCCTTTCCTTCATAAACTCTAAAGCTGTAGATGTACCCTGAGGTACTCTCACACAGCTTGTAGAGTTTGATTCCGTACTTGCCCTCTTGCTGGGCAGGTACTGGCGAGAATCTGAGCCGTCCCTTAAAATAAACCAAGGACTCATCCACGCAGATGTCCCTTTGGGGCACGTACACTTCAGCAAACTTTTTGCTGAAGTGTTCGATGACCGGCCGAACTTTGAACAGACAGTCAAAGTTGGGGTCATCTTGTGGGGGACACTGTGCATTATCATTATAATGCAGGAATTTGTGCATGGCCTCAAAACGCGTCCGGGCCATGACCATTCGGAACGGTGGAGTGTTGTATAAAATATCAACACTCCAAAATTGCCGAAGTTCTGGCTACTGCAGGATCCCCATATGGAGGACCAGGTCCCAAAACTGCATCATTTCACCTGCGTCTTTAGGAGACCAGTTGGAAAATGATGACACGGGGTTTTGCGCCAAAAATTGCTGAGCATATAAATAGTTTGCTCCACCACGAAGTTAATAAAATCCTCAGAGAAAAAGACTTTGAAAAAGTCTATTTCTCTGAGGCCCGTGGTGTCAAACGTGATTCCTGATTCTGCACAAAATCAGGAATCAGTGGCTCGTAATTTTCAGGGGGCGGGGTCCATACGTAGTCCGAAGAGGGGTGCGCTGGTTCATTTTCAGGCGTGGGCGCTGCCTCATCTTCTGTCCTGGGGCGTCTGCGTGGCAGTTCCGCAGGACCCGAGGAGGAGGAGGAGGAAGAAGAAGAGGATGAAGAATCTGAAAAGTAAAGAAATGTGGGATCCTCTCCCTCGCTATCCGTATCGGAGGCAAGGAAAGCGTATGCCTCCTCCACTGAATAGCGCTGTTGGGAAGAACGTGACGAGCGGGACATTTTTTTTGTGAATGTGGTGCTTTGTGTGTACTTTATAACTATGTGTGTGGGGGGATAGTGGTTGGTGCAAACTATGCTGAAAAGAAAAAGCTGAAAGAAAAGAAAGCGAATAGGGAAAAAAATGCCTGTGAAAAAAAGTCTAAACCAGCAGGCACGAGCTCTGATAAGTGACCGGTGTCACTTATCAAAGTTCCGCGGCTGCTGGATGTGCGCACGGGAGTGGCGGAAAGGGAGTGAAAAAAAAAAAACCCGGCAGGCACAAGTTCTGATAAGTGACCGGTGTCACTTATCAAAGTTCCGCGGCTGCTGGATGTGCGCACGGGAGTGGCGGAAAGGGGAGTAAAAAAAAAAAAAACGGCAGGCACGAGCTCTGATAAGTGACCGGTGTTACTTATCAAAGTTCCGCGGCTGCCGGATGTGCGCACAGGAGTGGCGGAAAGGGAAGTGAAAAAAAAAAAAAACGGCAGGAACGAGCTCTGATAAGTGACCGGTGTCACTTATCAAAGTTCCGAGGCTGCTGGATGTGCGCACGGGAGTGGCGGAAAGGGGAGTGAAAAAATAAAAATCCCGGCAGGCACGAGCTCTGATAAGTGACCGGTGTCACTTATCAAAGTTCCGCGGCTCCTGGATGTGCGCACGGGAGTGGCGGAAAAGGGAGTGAAAAAAAAACGGCAGGCACTAGCTCTGATAAGTGACTGGTGTCACTTATCAAAGTTCCGCGGCTGCTGGATGTGCGCACGGGAGTGGCGGAAAGGGGAGTGAAAGAAAAAAAAACACGGCAGGAACGAGCTCTGATAAGTGACCGGTGTCACTTATCAAAGTTCCGTGGCTGCTGGATGTGCGCACGGAAGTGGCGGAAAGGGGAGTGAAAAAAAAAAAACGGCAGGCACGAGCTCTGATAAGTGACCGGTGTCACTTATCAAAGTTCCGCGGCTGCTGGATGTGCACACGGGAGTGGCGGAAAGGAGAGTGAAAAAATAAAAAACCGGCAGGCACGAGCTCTGATAAGTGACCGGTGTCACTTATCAAAGTTCCGCGGCTCCTGGATGTGCGCACGGGAGTGGCGGAAAAGGGAGTGAAAAAAAAAACGGCAGGCACGAGCTCTGATAAGTGACTGGTGTCACTTATCAAAGTTCCGCGGCTGCTGGATGTGCGCACGGGAGTGGCGGAAAGGGGAGTGAAAGAAAAAAAAAACACGGCAGGAACGAGCTCTGATAAGTGACCGGTGTCACTTATCAAAGTTCCGCGGCTGCTGGAAGTGCGCACGGAGGGGGGTGCAAAAGAAAAACTAGCACGAGTGTTGATCTGTGAACTGTGTCACCAATCAACGCTCGGCTCGGCTAAATGTGCGCAGAGGCGGCGCAAAGGGGGGGTAAAAAGAGGGGGAAAGGGAAGGGGTGAATGGACGGATTGGGGTGGATCGGGCAGGGATCGGGGCTCAAAAACTCATGTTTGTAGTCTCTTCTTTCTTCTCTCTTCTTTCTTCAGCAGGAGTTGTGGTGTCACAGGCTACTGTGGCACCACAAGGCCCAGCACAGGAGGAGATCTGGCGTGTGACCGCTCTCCAGGAATCCTCAGCAAGTGTAAGGACCCCTGCAGTGCTGTCACACAGGTCAGATCCAGTTTGCAGACAGGTCACAGAGAGGTCACATCGCTGCTGTGACCTGTCATTGGTGGGATCGATGATCACATCAATCCCACCAATCAGAGGAGACCCTTGTTTTGCCGGTTGCTAGGCACCGGCCTAGTAATCGGAGCTCACTGCTCCGATTCCTAGGCAGGTCACCGGCAGGTCAACAAGCAGGGCACAAAGCGGTCACATCGCTGCTGTGCCCTGTGATTGGCGCGATTGACGATGACATCGATCGCGCCAATCAGCAGCTGCAGGCCCTGCTGGGCCTGTCCTAGGCTCTGGCCTAGGATCGGTGCTATTACTGCACTGATCCAGGCAGGTACAGGCAGGGCACAGCGCGGATACACCGCGGCCGTGCCCTGCGATTGGCACGATCGATGTGATCGGGATCGCGCCAATCCGGGGGGGGTCTGGACGTTCCTAGGCCCAGGCCTAGGATCGAGTACATCGGTACTCGATCCTAGCCTGGGATCTCACTGTTTCAGCCCATCTGATTGGCTGAAACAGTGAGAAAGGCTGCGATTGGCAGTTCAGAATTGAACAGCCAATCACAGCGATCGGGAGTGAGGGTGGGCGGTGACAGACCCCGGGATGCCGAGGCCATCTTTCCTAAGGTAAGATGGCGTCGGAATTTTAATGCAATCACCGCGACTTAAGTCGCGATGTTGCATTAAAGGGCTGGACGTCCTATCCCGTCCCTGGTCATACGGGCCCAGGTACCATGGACGGGATAGTACGTCCAATGGCAGTAAGGGGTTAAAGGCATTGTCTATAACTAATTATGTGTATTGTCACATGCTATTTATGTTAACTTGCAAATTTTTTTTTTTTTTCAGTCAAATGTGGTATCATTATTTGTGCACCACTAATTCCTTTGCTATTTAAATATTTTTAATACACTATGTCTCTTTGGGTATGTCTGCTGAGTAAGCACTTCTAATTACTTGTACCTGGCTTTTCTAATTACCCATCTTACTCTTTCACCATGTTTACATATGCCTTCACAGTGTTTGCTCCTTTAATCCTCTCTCTCCTTCGCTATCCCCAAACCCCAGCACCCTCTAATCAAATAATCATCTCCCCTTACCTCCTTCCTCCCCACCTATCCTCCTCTGCTGACCTGCTCCTCAACCTCAAATCTGTCCTAATAAAACACAAAACAAGCTTCCCTCTCTCCTTCTCCCACCTGCTCTCCCTTTCTCTGCTCCTCCTCACTGCTGGTGACATATCTCCCAATCCTGGACCTCCACAGTTCATACCCACCATTAGTACTCCTTCCTACCGCTCCCTATCTAATAGGAACTACCGCAATCTTTCCAACGTAAAACCTGTGCCATTGACACCCACCCCCCTGCTCCCTCTCTCTGGAGCACTCTGGAATGCCCGCTCCATCTGCAATAAGCTTCATGTGATTCATGACCTCTTTCTCTCTCGCAATCTTGCTTTCCTCGCCCTCACAGAAACATGGCTGACACCCTCTGACACCGCCTCCCCTGCTGCGCTGTGTTACGGTGGCCTCCAATTCACCCACACTCCTCGCCCTGGAAACAGACATGGTGGAGGAGTGGGTGTTCTCCTTTCCTCTAACTGCAACTTTAACACAATCCCACCTCTTCCCTCCCTAATCCTCCCTTCCTTTGAAGTCCACTCTGTCCGCATCTACTCTCCCTCCAACCTCCAAGTGGCCGTCATATACCGACCTCCAGGCCCGACCACTGCCTTCATCGACCAATTCACTACCTGGCTTCTTCACTTTCTCTCCACTGACATCCCCACCATCATCATGGGTGACTTCAACATCCCCACTGATACCCTTCAGTCAGCAGCCTCCAAACTTCTGTCCCTTACTTCATCCTTTGGACTTACTCAGTGGTCCTCCTCAGCCACCCACACGGATGGTCATACATTAGACTTGGTCTTCACCCGCCTCTGCTCTCTATCTAACTTCACCACCTCCCCTCTCCCTCTATCCGACCACCATCTACTCACTTTCTCATCCCTGTCCTCCTCTCCTGTCTCCCATGTCCAGCAACACGTGCACCCCCGCAGACACCTTGCACACCTAGACATCCACACACTCTCTGACTCTATTCTTTCACTGGCATCAATATCCTCACTCCACGATACAGACAGTGCCACTGCTTTCTACAATGCCACTCTCACATTGGCTATTGACACGGTCGCCCCTCTCGTTCATGGCAGAGTGCGACGTACCAACAGACAACCCTGGCACAATAACACCACTAAAAAGCTCTGGCAAGTGTCCAGGATTACAGAGCGGCGCTGGAAAAAAACAAATTCGCAAGACGACTTCACTGCATTCAAACAAGCAACACTCTCTTTCAAATCTGCCCTCACCTCTGCTAAACAGGCCTACTTCACAACCCTCGTATCTTCCCTATCCTACAACCCCAAACAGTTATTCAAAACTTTTAACTCCCTCCTCCGCCCACCACTGCCCCCTCCTACCTCCCTCATCTCTGCTGAGGACTTTGCCACACACTTCAAAAATAAGATCGACCAAACAAGGCAAGTCTTCATTGTTCAACCACCTCAACCACTTTGTATACCAGACCAATGCCCTAACCCCATAACCTCCCTCTCCAATATAACTGAAGGGGAGCTTAATTGTCTTCTCTCCAAATCGCACCTCACAACCTGTGCACTTGACCCCATCCCAACCCACCTCCTCCCCAACCTCACCACCACTATTATTCCATCCCTAACCCACCTCTTCAACCAATCACTAACTTCCGGTACCTTCCCTTCTGCTTTCAAGCATGCCACAATCACGCCTATCCTTAAAAAGCCAACCCTCGACCCAACCGCTATGTCCAGCTATCGCCCAATATCGCTGCTCCCATTCGCTTCCAAACTCCTGGAGCTGCATGTCCACGCTGAGCTTTCCTACCACTTCTCTTCTAACTTGCTCTTTGACACTCTACAATCTGGTTTCCGCCCCCCATCACTCCACTGAGACAGCCCTGACCAAAATTACTAATGACCTACTTACAGCCAAAGCAAACGGACAATACTCTATACTCCTGCTTCTTGACCTGTCCTCTGCTTTTGACACAGTTGACCACTGCCTTCTACTACAGATTCTTTCCTCCTTTGGCGTCAAAGACCTCGCCCTATCTTGGATCTCCTCATACCTTTCCAACTGCACATTCAGCGTCTCCCACTCCCACACTACCTCCTCGTCCCACCCTCTCTCTGTTGGAGTTCCCCAAGGCTCTGTTCTAGGACCCCTACTCTTCTCAATCTATACACTTGGCCTGGGGCAACTCATAAAGTCCCACGGATTCCAGTACCACCTTTACGCTGATGACACTCAGATCTACCTCTCTGGCCCAGACATCACTTCTCTGCTATCCAGAATCCCGGAGTGTCTATCAGCCATATCCTCCTTCTTCTCCTCCCGCTTCCTCAAACTCAATGTGGACAAATCTGAACTCATAATATTTCCCCCATCCCACAGATCTTCCTTACCTGACCTATCTACCACAATTAACGACATCACGCTTTCCCCCGTACCAGAAGTCCGCTGCCTCGGAGTAACCCTTGACTCTGCCCTGTCCTTCAAACCGCACATCCAAGCTCTTTCTACCTCCTGTCGCCTTCAGCTCAAAAATTTCAAGAATCCGTCCTTTCCTCAACCCTCAATCTACTAAAATGATTGTGCACGCCCTCATCATCTCCCGCCTCGACTACTGCAACACCCTTTTCTCTGGCCTCCCTGCTAACACCCTCGCACCTCTCCAGTCCATCCTTAACTCTGCTGCACGACTAATTCACCTCTCTCCTCGCTACTCCTCCGCTTCTCCCCTCTGCAAATCTCTTCACTGGCTCCCATTCCCTCAGCGTATCCAGTTCAAATTACTAATACTGACCTACAAGGCCATCTATAATCTGTCTCCTCCATATATCTCTGAACTAATCTCCCGATATCTTCCCTCACGTAATCTCCGATCCTCCCAAGACATCCTTCTCTCCTCCACACTTATTCGCTCCTCACCCAACCGCCTCCAAGACTTCTCCCGAATATCCCCCATCCTCTGGAATTCTTTGCCCCAACACATCCGACTATCAAACTCATTCACATCCTTCAGACGGAACCTGAAAACCCATCTCTTCAGGAAAGCCTACAGCCTGCAATGACCCTGCTGCCTCCTCACCACTACCGGAGTTATTGCCTCAACCAACACCGGAACTGCTGCAACCCCCTGACCTACTGTCCTCCTGCCTCACAATCCTGTAGAATGTAAGCCCGAAAGGGCAGGGTCCTCTCCCCTCTGTATCAGTCTGTCATTGTTAGTTTGTTTACTGTAAGTGATACCTGTAATTTGTATGTAACCCCTTCTCATGAACAGCACCATGGAATCAATGGTGCTATAGAAATAAATATTAATAATAATAATAATAATAATTTTTTTCAGACACCATCTGTTATTTATATACGTGGCTTTCCTCTTCCAATTTGAAAGGATTTGGGCTATGTCCTATGGCATCTTAATACCTCTCCTCATTAATTGTTTTCTATGGCTGTTTTTATCGACATACCATCCAGGCACTGTGTTTTTTTTTTTGTCAAGAGATAATATTAATTATGTACATGTATATACATATATTAAAATGATTTGAGGGAGCTCATTTCTAAATTATTGTTCATAATTATTGCATCTTGTTCATATTTAGGTTTTGTTCCATTGAATTTCCTATATAACAAAAAATAGTTGGAAATACTCATGATTAATATTTTGCTCTGCATGTGTGATCGCTTCTTGTGCTGTCAATGCTGACAATTGTAACCATACCATCCATATAAGTCATATAATTTTTGACAGGATAACATTTAGAAGCTCCTTCTTTTATGTTTTCTGTTTTTGATTTTACCTGTTTTCACCTGTCACTTGTTGTGTTAATTATGGTAATTGTTTCACTGGTGTGTTATTTTAGTTCACTATAAGTGTTGCATTGTATTATGTTTGTTATCATGACTAAGGGTGCTACGACACCAGAAACGCGTTTAACGCATTTTTTTTGCTGCTATCTATGCTGATACTTTTATCCTCTATGCTTGATATATCAAGTGAATAAAGATCTACTTTTTCACTTTATCGTGGAGCTGGATTTTTTTCTTCATTTTGCCATGTTATACGTCTGACACAACGGTTCCGTGCTCCGATCCCTGGGATGTTATACTGGTGAGCTGGACTTTATTTCATTTCTATACGTCACCTCACCCTATATACTGAACTATGGGGTACATGTTTTTTCTATTAGTCACCTACTGACTAACCTTCAGGGAGTGAATTATGGGTATAGTTTTACATCTGGAATTAATAAAGTTTTGTTTTATACTTTTTTTCAGCAAACATGAGGAATGACAAGAGACAACCCATTTAAGAAGATTCGATTTTGATTAAAACTATTTCAACATTATGAACATAAAAAAGACTTCTCCCCTATGTGACGTCTCTGATGTTTATTAACTGTTGATTTCCAAGTAAAATATTTCCCACATTAGAAACTGAAAAAGGCTTCTCCTCTGTGTGACTGAGCTGATGCCTAACAAGAAGCGCTTTCCAGCTAAAACATTTCCCACATTCTGAACAGGAAAAAGGCTTCTCCCCTGTGTGAGTTCTCTGGTGAGTGACAAAATGTGATTTCTGGTTAAAACATTTCCCACATTCTGAACAGGAAAAAGGTTTCTCCCCTGTGTGAATTCTTTGGTGACTAACAAGATTCCCTTTATGGTTAAAACATTTTCCACAGTCTGAACAGGAAAAAGGCTTCTCCCCTGTGTGAGTTCTCTGGTGAGTAACAAGAAGCCATTTCTGGTTAAAACATTTTCCACAGTCTGAACAGGAAAAAGGCTTCTCCCCTGTGTGAATTCTTTGGTGAGTAACAAGATGCCCTTTCTGGTTAAAACATTTCCCACATTCTGAACATGGAAATGGCTTCTTTGCTTTAGGAGCAGTTTGTTTTTTAATGCCTCTTTTGTGACTTTGATTTTCCTTAGTAGTCAGTAATGAATCAGAAGATGGGACCTGTTTCATAGGATCAGATGACAGATCTTTGCTGTGAATGGATGATGATGTATCTGGAGTAATAGCAATCACTTCAGTTGTATCTTGTAAGATCTCAAGATCAGATTTTAAAATTGAAGATGTCATCTGTCCCTCTGATCTCCTGGTACAGTCATCTGCTAAGAAAAAAAACAAATTATTTTTTAATAAAATATCCTTGAGTTTTAAATTTTTGAATATTTCTACTTAAACTGTCCATAAAAATGGCAAGCTATGTAAAAACTGTAATTATTTACCAAGACAATGACAGTTCACAGTCTAATAGAAAACCTTGTTGGATGGATCAGTAGTGTGTGGTGTTCAACTGTTTGTTCATTCTGCCTCCCGAATATCAAATAAAAAGAAACCAATCAATGTTATGTAGGCGAAAATAATACCAATTCTCATCTCACAAAAAACAAGTCCCCACTCAGGTCCATCATCTGTCAATTGAAAAACAGAGGTTCCCGCACTACTAGTGGCTCAAAGGCTGTTGAAAAGTAACAAGGTTTCTATAAACCAATCCAGTAAAATCCGCTCTCTCTTCTGAGTCTTGCAGTGAGATCAAACAACATTTAGGATCCCTGTATTTAGCAATATTATAGTGAAAAGAATCTGCTTAACCCCTCTCTGCCATCCGACGTACTATTCCGTCCATGTGACCCTGGACCTCATTCCCATGGACGGAATAGTACGTCCAATGCGATCAGCTGCGCTCCGGGAGGAGCGCAGCTGATCGCGGCTGGGTGTCAGCTGTTTATCACAGCTGACACCCAGCACTATGTGTCAGGAGCGGTCACGGACCGCTCCCTGCACATTAACCCCTGGCACACCGCGATCAAACATGATCGCTGTGTACCGGGGGCACAGGGGAGGATCGCGCAGGGAGGGGGCTCCCTGCGTGCTCCCCTGAGACCCTCAGAACAGCGCGATGTGTCGCGCTGTTCCGAGGGTCCGTCCTCCCTCCAGGTCCCCGGATCCAAGATGGCGCCAGGGTCCTGCAGGGAGGCGGCTTCCTCAGGCCTGCTGAGAGCAGGCGCTGAGGAAGCCTGCAGCGATGCCAGAGCGATCGCTGGTGTGACAGAGTGCTGTGCACACTGTCACACCAGCGATCTGCTAAAATACTGTGATGTCCCACCTGGGACAAAGTAAAAAAGTAAAAAAAATAAAAATAAAAAGTGGTAAAAAAAATCATAAAAAAAAATAAAATTCCCCAATAAATTCATTTCTTCCTGTAAATAAAAAAAACAAACAATAAAAGTACACATATTTGGTATCGCCGCGTCCGTAACGACCCCCCCTATAAAACTGTCCCACTAGTTAACCCCTTTAGTGAACCCCTTAAAAAAAAAAAAAAAAACGAAGCAAAAAATCAATGCTTTATTATCATACCGCCGAACAAAAAGTGGAATAACACGCGATCAAAAAGACCGATATATATAAACATGGTACCGCTGAAAACGTCATCTTGTCTCGCAAAAAACGAGCCATCATACAGCATCATCAGCAAAAAAATAAAAAAGTTATAGCTCGCAGAATAAAGAGATGCAAAAGTAATAATTTTTTATATAAAATTGTTTTTATTCTATAAAAGCGCCAAAACATAAAAGAATGATATAAATGAGGTAACGCCGTAATCGTACTGACCCGAAGAATAAAACTGCTTTATCAATTTTACCACGCGGAACGGTATAAACGCCTCCCCCAAAAGAAATTCATGAATTGCTGATTTTTGTTCATTCTAACCTCACAAAAATCGAAATAAAAAGCGATCAAAAAATGTAACATGGTCATAAATGGTACCAATAAAAACGTTAACTCGTACCGCAAAAAATAAGATCTCACATGACTCTGTGGGCCAAAATATGCAAAAATTATAGCTCTCAAAATGTGGTGATGCAAAAAACTATTTTTTGCAATAAAAAGCGTATTTTAGCGTGACAGCTGCCAATCACAAAAACCCGCTATAAATAGTAAATCAAACCCCCTTTATCACCCCCTTAGTTAGGGAACAATAATAAAATTAAAAAATGTATTTATTTCCATTTTCCCATTAGGGTTAGGGTTGGCGCTAACGTTAGGATTAGAGTTAGGGTTGGGATTAGGGTTAGGGGTGTGTTAGGGTTAGGTTTGTGGTTAGGGTTGGGACTAGGGTTAGGGGTGTGTTGGGGTTAGGGTTGGAGTTAGAATTGGGGGGTTTTTGCTGTTTAGGCACATCAGGGGCTCTCCAAATGTGACACGGCGTCTGATCTCAATTCCAGCCAATTCTGCGTTGAAAAAGTCAAACGGTGCTCCTTCACTTCTGAGCTCTGCCATGCGCCCAAACAGTAGTTTACCCCCACATATGGGGTATCAGCGTACTCTGGACCCCAAGAGTTATTGTGCAATTTGTCCTATTCTTCTGTTACCCTTGGGAAAATAAAAAACTGGGGGCGACAAAATCATTTTTGTAAAAAAAATGATTTTTTTGTTTTTACGGCTGTATGTTATAAAACTTCTGTGAAGCACTTGGGGCTTCATAGCGCTCACCACACATCTAGATAAGTTCCTTGTGGGGTCTATTTTCCAAAATGGGGTCACTTGTGGGGGGTTTCCACTGTTTAGGTGCATCAGGGGCTCTCCAAATGCGACATGACGCCCCCAGACCATTCCATCAAAGTCTGCAATCCAAAACATCACTACTTCCCTTCCGACCCAGACGTGCACCCATACAGTAGTTTTCTCCCACATATTGGGTATCAGCGTACTCAGGACAAATTGGACAACAACTTTTGGGGTCCAATTTTTCCTGTTACCCTTGTGAAAATAAAATATTGGGGGCGAAAATATCATTTTTGTGGAAAAAAATTTGATTTATTATTTTTATGGCTCTACGTTATAAACTTCTGTGAAGCACTTGGTGGTTCAAAGTTCTCACCACACATCTAGATAAGTTCCTTTGGAGGTCTAGTTTCCAAAATGGAGTCACTTGTGGGGGGTTTCCACTGTTTAGGCACATCAGGGGCTCTCCAAACGCGACATGACACCCGCAGACCATTCCATCAAAGTCTGCAATGCAAAACGTCATTACTTCACTTCCGAGCCCCGACGTGCGCCCATACAGTAGTTTACTCCCACATATTGGGTATCAGCGTACTCAGGACAAATTGGACAACAACTTTTGGGGTCCAATTTCTCCTGTTACCCTTGTGAAAATAAAATATCGGGGGCAAAAAAATCATTTTTGTAAAAAAAAAAAAAAAGATTTTTTATTTTACGGCTGTACGTTATAAACTTCTGTGAAGCACTTCGGGGTTCAAAGTGCTCACCACACATCTAGATAAGTTCCTTGTGGGGTCTAGTTTCCAAAATGGTGCCATTTGTGGGGGGTTTCCACTGTTTAGGCAGATCAGGAGCTCTCCAAACACGACATGGCATCCAGTCAATTCTGCGTTGAAAAAGTCAAACGGCGCTCCTTCCCTTCCAAACTCTGCCATGCACCCAAATAGTGGTTTACCCCCACATATGGGGTATCAGCGTACTCAGGACAAATTGCACAATAACTTTTGGAGTCTTGTTACCCTTGGGAAAATAAAAATTGGGGTGAAAAGATCAATTTTGTGGAAAAAATATGATTTTTTAATTTTACGGCTCTACGTTATAAACTTGTGTGAAGCACTTGGGGGTTCAAATTGCTCACCAAAGATCTAGATAAGTTCTTAGGGGTCTAGTTTCCCAAATGGGGTCACTTGTGGGGGGTTTCCACTGTTTAGGCACATCAGGGGCTCTCCAAATGCAACATGGCGTCCAATCTCAATTCCAGCCAATTTTGGTTGGAAAAAGTCAAATGGTGCTCCTTCTATACCGAGCCCTGACGTGCGCCCAAACAGTGGTTCCCCCCCACATATGGGGTATCAGCGTACTAGGACAAATTGGACAACAACTTTTGTGGTCCAATTTCTCCTGTTACCCTTGGGAAAATAAAAAATTAGTGACTAAAAGATAATTTTTGTGGGAAAAAAATAGGATTTTTTATTTTCATGCCCGGGCATTATAAACTTGTGTGAAGCACTTGGGGGTTCAAAGTGCTCACCAAAGATCTAGATAAGTTCCTTAGGGGGTCTAGCTTCCAAAATGGGGTCACTTGTGGGGGTTTCCACTGTTTAGGCTCATCTGGGGTACTACAAACGGAACATGACCCCCATCAATGTTTGCATTCCAAAACGTTACTGCTTCCTTTCCAAGCCCTGCTGTGCGCCCAAACAGTTTCCCCCCCCCACATATGGGGTATCAGCGTACTCAGGACAAATTGGACAACAACTTTTGGGGTCAAATTTCCTTGGGAAAAATCAAAAATTTGGGACTAAAAAATAATTTTTGTGGAAAATTGTTTTTTTTTTTTCACACCCAGGCATTATAATCTTTTGTGAAACACTTTGGGGTTCAAAGTGCTCACAACAGATCTAGATAAGTTCCTTAGGGGGTCTAGTTTCCAAAATGGTGTCACTTGTGGGGGGTTTCCACTGTTTAGGCGCATCAGGGGCTCTCCAAACGCGACATGGCGTCCAATCTCAACTCCAGCCAATTTTAGTTTGAAAAAGTCAAACGGCGCTCCTTCCCTTACGAGCTCTGCCGTGTGCCCAAACAGTGGTTTTCCCCCACATATGGGGTATTGGCGTACTCAGAAGAAATTGCACAACAACTTTATCTGCCCATTTTCTCCTTTTACCCTTGTGAAAATAAAAAAAGTTTGTAAAAGATCATTTTTGTGGCTAAAAAGTAAAATATTCATTTTTTCCTTCCACGTTGATTCAGCTACTGTGAAGCACCTGAAGGGTTAATAAACTTCTTGAATGTGGTTTTGAGTACCTTGAGGGGTGTAGTTTTTAGAATGGTGTCACTTTTGGGTATTTTCTGCTATATAGACCCCTCAAAGTGACTTCAAATATGAGGTGGTTCCTAAAAAAAATGGCTTTGTAAATTTTGTTGTAAAAATGAGAAATTGCTGGTGAACTTTTAACCCTTATAATTTCCTAACAAAAAAAAATTTTGTTCCAAAATTGTGCTGATGTAAAGTAGACATGTGGGAAATGTTATTTCTTAACTATTTTGTGTGACATATTTCTGTTTTAAGGGAAAAAAAATTCAAAGTTTGAAAATTGCAAAATTTTCAAAATTTTCGCTATATTTGCGTTTTTTTCAAAAATAAACGCAAGTTATATCGAAGAAATTTTACCATAACTGAAGTACAATATGTCACGAGAAAACAATCTCAGAATCGCGAAGATCCGTTGAAGCGTTCCAGTTATAACCTCATAAAGAGACAGTGGTCAGAATTGTAAAAATTGGCCCGGCATTAACGTGCAAACCACCCTTGGGGATGAAGGGGTTAATTTGTGGTGTATGTCTCCTGGAGCACAATCTGGGCACTATGTGCTGGGTAAGAAAATGGCAAATGTGTAATTTTCACTCTCCAACATCCACTGAGTGTTAATTTCCAGAAAGTGGTTGTGGAGTCAAATATTCACTCCTCCTACACACGTGGTGTAAATTGTTGGTACCCCTCGTTTAATGACAGAAAAACCCACAATGGTGACAGAAATAACAGAATCTGACAAAAGTAATAATAAATCAAAAATCTATGAAAATGAACAAATGAAAGTCAGACATTGCTTTTCAGCCATGCTTCCACAGAATTTAAAAAAAAATAAAACTCATGAAATAGGCCTGAACAGAAATTATGGTACCCTTAACTTAACCGCTTCATGACCGCCAATGGTAGATAAACGTCGGCGCTAGCAGGGCTTTGTGCAGCGCTGACGTTTGTCTACGGTCGGTGGTTTTATCCTCATTGCGACCCCCACGTACCTTATAACAAAGGGATTCCGGCGCACAACGCTTCCTGTGACCCCGACTCACCGAGACCCGATTGGTTCAGGTTCTGATGATGTCAGCGTCACACCAGCCAATGAGACAAATCACTAGGAAAGTTTGTTGTAGCAATGAACTTTCCCGGGCGATCTGCCTCATAAAAACGCTGTTTCTCCTCAGATCTCCTGTCATGAGAGATTAGAGGAGAAACAGTTCACAAGTGCTGCTGCCAACAGCGTGTCATCACGATCCTGTTATAAAGTAAGAAAACAGATAAGGCAGGTTAGGGTTAGTGCTATAGTTAGGGTTAGTGTTATAGTTAGGGTAGTAGTTAGGATTATAGTTAGGATTAGTGCTATAAGTGTAGTGCGCTATAGTTGTTACGTATGTTAGGGTTAGTGCTATAGTTATTAGTGCTATAGTTAGGGTTAGTGCTATAGTTAGGGTTAGTGCTATAGTTAGGGTTAGTGCTATAGTTAGGGTTAGTGCTATAGTTAGGGTTAGTGCTTAGTTAGGGTTAGTTTAGTAGGGTTAGTGCTATAGTTAGGGTTAGTGTTATAGTTAGGGTTAGTGCTATAGTTAGGGTTAGTGTTATAGTTAGGGTATAGTTAGTGCTATAGTTAGGGTTAGTGCTATAGTTAGGGTTAGTGCTATAGTTAGGGTTAGTGTTATAGTTAGGGTTAGTGCTTATTAGTGTAGGGTTAGTGTTATAGTTAGGGTTAGTGTATAGTTAGGTTAGTGTATAGTTAGGGTTAGTGCTATAGTTAGGGTTAGTGTATAGTTAGGGTTAGTGCTATAGTTAGGGTTAGTGTTATTAGTTAGGTATAGTAGTTGCTATAGTTAGGGTTAGTGTTATAGTTAGGAGTTGGGTAGTGCTATAGTTAGGGTTAGTGCTATAGTTAGGGTTAGTGCTTATAGTTAGGGTTAGTGCTATAGTTAGGGTTAGTGCTATAGTTAGGGTTAGTGCTATAGTTAGGGTTAGTGTATAGTTAGGTTAGTGTTATAGTTAGGGTTAGTGCTATAGTTAGGGTTAGTGTTAGTTAGGGTTAGTGTATAGTTTAGGGTTAGTGCTATAGTTAGGGTTAGTGTTATAGTTAGGGTTAGTGCTAATAGTTAGGGTTAGTTGCTATAGTTAGGGTTAGTGCTATAGTTAGGGTTAGTGCTATAGTTAGGGGTTAGTGGTTATTAGTTAGGGTAGTATAGTTAGGTTAGTGCTATAGTTAGGGTTAGGTATAGTTAGGGTTAGTATATAGGGTTAGTGCTATAGTTAGGGTTAGTGCTATAGTTAGGGTTAGTGCTATAGTTAGGGTTAGTGCTATAGTTAGGGTTAGTGTTAGAGTAGGTTAGTGCTATAGTTAGGGTTACTGTTAGGCTAAAGTTAGGGTTTATTCTAAAGTTAGGGTTAGGCTAAAGAATTAGGCTTTTCTCAATTATCTCCCCAATAATTTGGTCACATCATGTCAGAGTTTTCTATTTCCGGAAAAAAACATAAAAATGAATAAAATGGCCGTCAGTATTATAGTGCAGAGGAGGCTTATGCACTTTTATGTTCTGACAGAGAAGAAAGTGCAGTGTCAGATGGCGATGTGGATTTCGAGGGCTTTAGTAGCAGCGACAGTGATAGCTCAGGAATGAGCGGTGATTCTGGTCCATCCTCACACACAAGGACCAGTACAACAAGGAGGACAAATAGCGCTTCTGGAGAAATGTCTCCAACTCAGGGAACAATGCCCAGTACTAGCGCTGTCCCTAGTGCTCGTGAATTGGCGCCCACCAATGTCCAAGGGGCTTTGCCTCTTGATGTAGCATTTCCCAGATAGGAGGCTTCGGATTCCACCTGGTATAAATGTAGAGGTGGAAAATTTTGGACCAATTAATTTTTTTAATTTGTTTATGACAGCTTGCTAGAGCATATTGTCCTACAAACAAATTTATATGCGCCCCAATACATCAGCAAGAATCCACGATCCTATTATGCTAGGTCAAATTGATGGACACCAACTAATGTCCTAGAAAAGAAAACATTTTTAGGACTTAAATTCGCTATGGGGCTTGTTAAAAAAAAAACAGCATTCGGTTCTATTGGTCCAACCTCCCTGTTCAAGCCACCCCTATGTTTTCTGCCGTTCTTCCTAGGACCCGTTATGAAATGCTCATGAGATTTTGGCATTTTAACGACAATAGTCAATGCCTGCCCAGAAATGCCCCAGAACATGACAGACTATTCACAATCAGACCCATCATCGAAGACTTGATAGAAAAGTTCTTAAAGCTCTACACCTCAACAGAAAACATTTCCATTAATGAGTCCCTTGTAAAATTGAAAGGAAGACTGCACCTCAAGCAATTTATTCCTTCTAAGAGGGCAAGGTCCAGAATAAAGCTATATAAAATGTGCGAGAGTTTAACCTGATACACATCAGCTTTTCGCATTTATGAGGGGAAAGATAGCCAACTAAACCCACCAGGATGCCCTACTTATCTGGGGACATCTGGAAAAATCGTTTGGGAGCTGATAACTCCATTTTTACAAAAAGGCTACAATCTGTATGTTGACAACTACTACACCAGCATATCCCTAATTAAAAGTCTGGTTGATATAACATGGGGCTTGTGGGACCATTCACAAAAAACCGTCAGGGGTTTCCACAATCATTGGTCAACAAAAAGTTCTGAAAGGGGCAGTCAGGGGCTTTAAGCAATGGAGAGATGCTTGCCCTTAAGTATAAGGATAATAAAGATATTTTTATCCTGAGCTCGATCCACACAGATGCCACAAGGGCCACTGCAGACCAACAGGGATCCACTACTCCAAAACCTGTGTCTGTCATTGACTACAACAAATATATGGGTGTGTGGACCTTGCAGATCAGGTTCTACAGCCATACCAGGTATCAAGAAAATCATATATCTGGTATAAGAAGTTAGTCTTTATTTGTTTCAGGTGGCCACATATAATTCTTCTGTGTTTTACAAAAAAGCCGGAAATGCAGATACTTTCCTTGATTATCAGGTAAAGGTCATTGAAAATCTTCTGTTTGAAAATTTTGTCCCCACCAATCCTTTATAATCTGAAGATGTCAGAAGACTCACTGAGCGACATTTTATTGCTCTCATCCCAGTAACTGAAACAAGAAAGAACCCCAGAGAAGATGTCGTGTATGTTCCAAGAGAGGAACGAGGCATGATACCCGCTATTATTACCCACAATGCCCATCATTGCCAGCCTTATGCCTCCATCACTGCTTTACAATCTCCACATAGAATCACGTTTTTACACTGTTTTGACATTCAAGCATTTGGTTTATTTAGTGACAGACACATTTGAGTGAGCTGACTTGACAATTTCCGGGGGTAGGTGGGGGGCTGTCTCCAAGACACAAGCTGGGCACAATATATTGGGCACTACAATGACATTTTTGCTCTAAAACTTCCACTACGTGTTTCTGGAAATCATCCATGTAGTGAAAATGGTCACTGTATCCATAGATGAATTCCCAGAGGGGTGTCATTTCCAAAATGGGGTCACTTCAGGGGGGATTCTGTTGTTCCAGCACTTAGAGGCTCTCCAAAGTGCCATAACTATGGGTGTAGTGACCATTTACCTATCTACCTATTTTCTAATGTAAAATCTGGGGTTAAAACAACATTTTAGTGGTAAAAATGTAATGATTTTTTCTTCACTGCCCAATGGTATAATTTTCTGTGGAACAGCTGTGGGGTCAGTATGCTCACTGCACCACTAGAAGAATTCATTCAGGGAAGTATTTTGTAAAATGCAGTCACTTTTGGGGGCTTATGCTGTTCTGGCACCTCAGGGGCTCTGACAATGTGACATCACCCACAAACAATTCCAGCAAAATCTGCTCTCCAATATGGCGCTCCTTCCCTTCCAAGCTCTATCATGCGCCCAAACAGTGGTTTACCCCCACATATGGGGTGTCAGCATATTCAGGACAAATTGCACAACAACTTTTGGGGTCCAATTTCCCGTTACCCTTTGGAAAAAAATTGAGGGCGAAAAAGATCAATTTTTGGGGAAAAAATATGATTTTTTATTTTCACAGCTCTACGTAATTAACTTCTGTGAAGCACTTCAAAGTGCTCACCACTAGTGTTGAGCATTCCGATACCGCAAGTATCGGGTATCGGCCGATATTCGCTGTATCGGAATTCCGATACTTAGTTCCGATATTTTCCATATATCGTATACCGGAATCGGAAGTTCCCATAATTCTTTGAGAGGCAATGTGATTTTAGTCAGCCAATGAGGAATCTTATGAAGTGTGGGCACATCCTGTAATGCTGCGGTCATCTTAACTAATGGCATGGCTGTGATTGGCTGCTGAAATGATGTCAGAATGCACTATAAAAGGCGCCGCCGCCATTTTAGTGTCACTGTGCTGTGAACTCAGTTAGGGACAGAACGCTGCTCTGCTGACTCTGAGGGACAGTTAGAGATTGCGATTTTGTGTACTTTGCTTTAGGCAGGCTAGTTTACCAACCGCTGTGTAAAGCTTCCTTTTGCCTTGCAGTGTTGTTTTAACAGCTCTGTGCAAGGTGTGTGTGTGAGAGTGCAGGTGACGCTGCAGTTTGCTCTGCATCCAACGCTGTCTGTAGGCATCTGCAGTGTCACTCACAGACTCTTTTTTTTTTTTCTTTAGTGTAATTCTAGCTGCTCCATTCAATAGAAATTATAGTGTGACGCGCTTCCATCCGTATACAATACATTGGTTGCAAACACTATAGAAGTACAGAAAGGAGCCTTTCACAGATAGTGAACAGTTGTGTTTCAGTGTTCACTGCAGTCTGTGAGGTTTTGATTTTTGAGTGCAGATCACGCTCCAGTTAGTTCTTCAACCACTGCTGGTTGTAGTCTGCTGAGCGTGTGTCACTGCCTCATCCTTCACATTTTTCTCTAATTGGTGCTGCTCCATTATATTTGAAAAAAATCTAATCTATTAGTGTGACGCGCTTCCATCCGTATACAATACATTGGTTGCAAACACTATAGAAGTACAGAAAGGGCCTTTCACAGATAGTGAACAGTTGTGTTTCAGTGTTCACTGCAGTCTGTGAGTTTTGATTTTTTGAGTGCAGATCACGCTCCAGTTAGTTCTTCAACCACTGCTGGTTGTAGTCTGCTGAGCGTGTGTCACTGCCTCATCCTTCACATTTTTCTCTAATTGGTGCTGCTCCATTATATTTGAAAAAAATCTAATCATTAGTGTGACGCGCTTCCATCCGTATACAATACATTGGTTGCAAACACTATAGAAGTACACAAAGGGGCCTTTCACAGCTACTGAACAGTTGTCTGCAGTGTTCACTGTAGTCTGTGAGCTTTTCATTTTTTGAGTGCAGATTACGCTCCAGTTAGTTCTTCAACCACTGCTGGTTGTAGTCTGCTGAGCGTGTGTCACTGCCTCATCCTTCACATTTTTCTCTAATTGGTGCTGCTCCATTATATTTGAAAAAAAATCTAATCTATTAGTGTGACGCGCTTCCATCCGTATACAATACATTGGTTGCAAACACTATAGAAGTACACAAAGGGGCCTTTCACAGCTACTGAACAGTTGTCTGCAGTGTTCACTGCAGTCTCTGAGGAATAACCACACTTAGGCCTTATAACTTTTCTGACTTTCTTTATCAATCTACCAAGATGAAGAAGGCAGGGAGTAAGGCACGTGGTCGTGGAGTTTCAGCAGGGAGAGGAGTGGGGATTCTGTGGCTGCTGCCGCACCCAGTGACACAGCATCCACCAGTTTTCCCCGTGAGCGTTCCTTTATGCGCACTTTTGTAGGAGCTCAGCGTACCCCCCTGCTGCGGGAAGAACAAATTGAAGCCGTTGTTGGTTGGATGGCAGCCAATGCATCGACTTCAATTGCTTCCACCTCCTCTCAGGACCACAGCACTGTTGAACAACCATCTGTCTCTTCACCGCCTGCCAAATTGCCCAGGCAGTCAGAGAGTTCTGAACTGGAGCCAGCTGAGTCTCTGCTTCTGTTCTCAGAATCTGTTGGCTTGCAAACAGGGGCCCAGCCAAGCAGCATTCTGGAATGTGAAGAAGAGGCAGTATGCAGTGATGCGCAACAGCTGTGTCTCTCTGAATGTGAAGAGGCGGGTGAGCCAGTGCCGATGGTCAGCACACCGCAGAACGCATCTGATGATGATGAGACTCAGGTGCCAGTTTCTGTTGAGCATGGTGCTGGCCAGACCACCCAACAGCAGCAGGTGTTGGAAGAGGGTAGTGGAGATGATGAGGTCCAAGACCCAACATGGCGTGAGGAACAGGAAGGTGGTGGTAGCAGCTCTGAGGAAGAGATTGCCCCAACGGTCCAAACAGTAGGGAGAGGTAGGCTGCAGACTCGGTTGCCTGTAGCCTCCAGTTTGGCACCCGTTCGTAGCAGTTCTCTTCCAACAGCCAAAACGGGCGCTCCCGGACTTGCACTGCGTTGTCATTTTTTGACACACTTGCAGATGATATTTGCTATGTCAAATGCAAGCTGTGTAATCAAAAAGTAAAAAGAGGTAAAAGTGTCAGTAACCTTAATACCACAAATATGTGGAAACATGTGCGGTCAAAGCATGTGGTTGAGTTACAAAGACACACTGGAGATGTAGGCCAACCTACAGCAGCACCTACATCTTCAGCTCGTGTTGGAGCCTCTTCCTCCAGCTCACACACAGCTGGTTCGGCTTCCTCACAGGATCGCCATGGAAGAACCTCTGTCACTGTTGTCCAGAGACCCAGTGTTATTCCACCCACAGCTGCAAGTTCCCTGTCATCCTCACACTCCCAGGCCACAAAACAGCCATCGGTAGCACAGGCATGGGATAAAAGACGGCCATACTCGGCAAACCATCCACGAGCACAGGCTCTGAATGCTGGCATTGCAAAACTCCTGTCCCTTGAAATGCTGTCATTCAGGCTGGTGGAGACTGACAGTTTCCGTAACTTAATGGCATTGGCAGTCCCACAATACAATGTGCCCAGCCGATTTTATTTCAGCAGGCAAGCCGTCCCTGGTCTGCAAAAGCATGTTGAGGGAAAAATTAAACATGCGCTACTAAACGCCGTCAGTAGCAAGGTCCACCTGACCACCGATGCGTGGACCAATACCCATGGCAGGGACATATCTTTCCCTCACTGCCCATTGGGTCAATGTTGTGGAGCCGGGTACAGATCTTGCGAGTGGCGCTGTACGTGTTCTGCCAACTCAAGGATTGCAGGAATCAAGTCTGTCCACATTGACTCCTCCTCCTACTCCAGTTCCTCAGAATCATCGCTGCAGGAGCCGTCACGGTCTACCTCCACATGGACCCGTGAACGCTTACCTGATGCGACCGATATGAGCACAGCCGTGGCCAAACGTCAACAGGCCGTCCTGAAATTAATTTCCATGGGGAATCGAAGCCACACAGCGCAGGAGCTCTGGAATGCCATCAAGCAGGAGAGCGACGTGTGGTTTTTGCCAGCGAATCTCCAGCCAGGCTTGGTAGTGTGTGACAATGGCCGAAATCTGGTGGCAGCTCTGGGCCTTGGCAACCTCACTCACATACCATGTCTGGCACATGTGCTCAACTTGGTCGTGCAGAGTTTTTTGAGGGACTATCCGGATCTTGATGCACTGCTGCACAAGGTCCGCCTAGAGTGCGCTCACTTGCGACGTTCCAGCATGGCCAGATCGCGCATTGCAGCTCTGCAACGCAGATTTCGCCTTCCTGAACATCGCATCATATGTGACGTACCCACCAGGTGGAATTCCACGTTACATATGTTGGAGCGGTTGTGTGAGCAGCAGCCAGCAGTAATGGAGTATCAGCTGCATCAGGCGCAATCAACTCGCAATTTGCGCCGTTCACACTTCACCACTACTGAGTGGGCCTCTATGAAGGACATCTGCCACGTTTTGCGTGCGTTTGATGAGTCAACGCGGATGGCGAGTGCAGATGATGCACTAGTCAGCCTGACTGTCCCCTTATCTGCCTGCTTCAAAAAACACTGCAAGCAATAAGGGATGAGGTTTTGGAAGAGGTGGAGGATGAGGAGTCACAAATTCCATCACCTTCTGGACAGTCAGAGCAACGTGGTTCCTCACAAAGGGCTGGGCAGGGCTCACTTTGTGAGGAGGATGAGGAGGAGTCAATGGAGGAGGAAGACATCGCTCCAGAGGGAGGTACACAACGCTCTAGTCAGTATGTAGAGCGAGGGTGGGGTGATGCAGAGCAGGCAGAGATGACGCCTCTTGCAGGGGACAGCGTTTCTTGGCCAGTTGGGAGTCTGCAGCACATGGTTGATTTCATGCTGCAGTGCCTGAGAAACGACCGCCGCATCGCCCACATTCTCACACGTCTGATTATTGGGTGTACACCCTCCTAGACCCTCGCTACCGGGACAACTTACAAAGCCTCATCACACCGTTGAACCGGGAGCGTAAAATGCGGGAGTACCAAGACACATGGTGCAATCCATAATGTTCTCCATTCCAGCCGAGAGCACTGCTGCTGCTACTGCTTTACAAAGCAGCTCTGTGCGTCGAGGCAGTGGAGACAGCTCTGCAACAAGAGGGAGCACAAGCAGCGCCTCTGCACAGGGCAAGACCAGTATGTTCCAAATGTGGCGAAGTTTTGTGGCAGCGCCACAAATGTCTACACCATCCGAGACGGCTCCAGTCAGCAGTAGGCAACGTTTCCGTAAGATGGTGACAGACTACATGTCTTTCCCTCTCAGTGTACTCCCAGATGGCTCTTCCCCATTCAAGTTTTGGGTCTCTAAGCTGGATACATGGCCAGAGCTTAGCCAGTATGCATTGGAGGTGCTGGCTTGCCCTGCTGCCAGTGTATTATCGGAGCGCGTCTTTAGTGCTGCAGGTGGTGTACTAACAGACCGTCGCATGCGACTATCCTCCGATAATGTAGACCGGCTTACTTTTCTGAAAATGAACAAGGCATGGATCTCGCCAGAATTTGTCTGTCCGTTTTCAGATTAAATAACTGGTTCGCAACGTTATCTGTTGTGAATGGGTTTGAGATGAGTTCTGAGCAGAGGCTCCCTCTGGTGGTTACAAGCGGTGCTAGTCTGTCCAGTGAAGATTGTGAGGACTGGGAATCAGGTGTTACTGATGGTCTTATGTAAGGGAGTCACCTTCCCATCAGGGTTGCCGGTGATCAATTGTTCTGGTCTGAATCCTTTATTCCTGTTTCCCTTGTAGCCTGCTGTGTCGTGTCTGCATCTCCTGCTAACAGATAAGACATTTTCTTCTTTTGTGTTTGTGCTATATTTTTGCATTTTGTCCTGCACTTCTGTGGGGGCCTTCAGGGTCCCCTCCGGGGGCTTCTGCCCTCTCAGTTTTGTTCAGCCACTGATGTTTGTACTTTTGCTTTTTCCAGTTTTTTCAGTGGCTGCTGTTTTGATTTTGTTACACCGGAGAACTAATTTAGGTGGAAGAGGTCGTGTGATCTCAGGTGTTTTTGAAATTAGTAGAGTTGGTGCCTTTCAGGGTTTTCTGGGATTGCAGTAAGTACCCTTCCTATCCTTTTCTATTTAGTTAGTTTGGGCCCCAGCGTTTGGCATACTATTTTCTTTGTGTCATATTTCTTCTTGTCTAACCGCCATTATATGTTTGGGGGCTTTCTATTATCTTTGGGGTTCTGCTTCGGGGCAGATAGCTTTCCTATTTCTACCTTTAGGTGTAGTTAGTTTCTCAGGCTGTGAGGAGGCGTCTAGGACCAACGTAGGAATCGCTCCACGGCTGCCTCTAGTTTTGGTGGTTAGTCAGGGTACTGCAATCTCATAGATTCCAACTGCTCTGGTGTATTGCCTTTTTTACCTGCACTCCTCAGCTACCGAAACATAACAGTATCACGGCCTAAAAATTGAAAATTGTATGGTACTCACAGAAGGGAAAAAATATTGTCAGAGTTGTCAGAGATATTTTTCTGTTTGTTGCATTTTTTTTTTTCCCTCTGTATCTCTGGGTGCTGGGGAGGATCTTTTCTCTCAATGGAGTTTGCACAGTTGTCTGGCCGTGTGGATCAGCTTGCCACTGAGGTTCGGAGTATTGCTATCTATCTTGCTGGGTTGCCTGTTGTGGAACCTAGGATTCCCATGCCAGATTTGTTTTTAGGGGATCGAGCTAAGTTTCAGAATTTCAAAAATAATTGTAAATTGTTTTTTGCCTTAAAATCTAAGTCCTCAGGGAACGCAGCGCAGCAGGTTCAAATTGTCATTTCTCTCCTGCGCGGCGATCCTCAGGATTGGGCTTTTTCCCTGATACCTGGGGATCCTGTTTTGAGTGATGTTATGCACTTTTTCGGGCCTTGGGGTTATTGTACGATGAGCCTAATGTCACTGATCAAGCTGAAAAAAGCCTTGTTGGCATTAAATCAGGGGCTTGATGACGCTGAGTTATACTGTCAGAGATTCCGTAGGTGGGCAGTCCTGACCAAATGGAATGACACGCTTTGGCAGCCCTTTTCCGGAAGGGTCTGTCAGATAATGTAAAGGATGTTATGGTGGGATTCCCTGTCCCCTCTGGTCTCAATGATTCTATGTCATTAGCGATTCAAATTGACAGACGTTTGCGTGAGCGGAGAAGTATGCGTGGAATGGTGTTGCCTTGTGAACCAGCTTCTGAACCCATGCAGTGTGATAGAGTGGTGTCTGGGGCACAGCGTCATGAGTTTCGAAAGCGCAATGGGTTATGTTTCTACTGTGGTGATGCCTCTCATGCTATTTCAGTCTGCCCTAAGCGGGGAAGACGTTTTGCACGCTCAGTTGTCTTGGGTAGTGTTCAGACTAAGTTTTTATTAACTGTCACTCTGATATGCTCTCTGTCCTCATTTTCTGCTCAGGCTTTCGTTGATTCTGGAGCAGCTATTAACCTGATGGATTATGATTTTGCTAAACGTTGTGGATTTCCCTTGATACCCCTACAGAAGTCTATTCCCCTACTGGGGATCGATTCTACCCTTTGGCTGAGAATAAACCCCAGTTTTCTACTCAGGTGATAATGAGGGTTGAACCTGATCACCAGGAGTGCTGCAAATTTTTGGTTCTGTATAATCTGCATGACATTATCGTGCTGGGTTTTCCTTGGTTACAGTCTCATAATCCTGTTTTGGATTGGAAATCTGTGTCTGTAACCAGTTGGGGCTGCCAATGTGTTAATACCAACACTCCTGTTTTTTCTGCCTCCCCCCAGGCTCAGGATGTTCCTGACTTTTTGATTGATTTTTCTGATGTGTTTAGCGAAAGTAAATCTGCATCCTTGCCTCCCATAGGAGCTATGACTACGCTATTGAATTAGTGCCGGGTAGTAAATTCCCTAAAGGTCGCCTTTTTAACTTGTCTTTACCTGAACATGACGCTATGCGGTCTTATATCAAGGAATCATTGGAGAAGGGTCATATCAGACCATCCTCTTCACCCTTAGGTGCCGGTTTTTTCTTTGTGGCCAAAAAGGATAGTTCATTAAGGCCGTGTATTGATTATCGTCTCTTGAACAATATTACTGTGAAATATCAATACCCGTTACCCTTGATTTCTGACCTGTTTTCCAGGGTGAAAAATGCTACTTGGTTTACCAAGCTTGACCTCAGGGGGGCGTATAACCTTATTCGCATTAAGCACGGGGATGAATGGAAGACGGCATTCAATACCCCTGAAGGGCATTTTGAGTACCTGGTGATGCCCTTTGGGCTCACTAATGCTCCTTCCGTCTTCCAGTCCTTCATGAATGACATTTTCAGGGATTTTGTGGATAAATTTCTGATTGTTTATTTGGATGATATCTTGATTTTTTCTAATGACTGGGACTCTCATGTGAAACATGTTCGAACTGTATTCCAGATTTTGAGAGAGAATGCTCTGTATGTGAAGGGATCAAAGTGTCTTTTTGGCGTACAGAGGATCTCATTTCTGGGATTCATTTTGTCCCCATCTGTTATTGAAATGGACCCGGTCAAGGTTCAGGCCATCTGTGATTGGGTCCAACCTACTTCATTAAAGGCTCTTCAGAGATTTTTGGGTTTTGCCAATTTTTATCGTAAATTTATTGGTAATTTCTCGGTTATTGTTAAACCATTAACTGATTTGACCAGAAAGGGTTCTGATGTGGTGAATTGGCCTCCTGAGGCAGTCTCTGCATTTCAGGAACTTAAGCAGAGATTCACTTCTGCTCCTGTTCTACGGCAGCCTGATGTTTCTCTGCCATTTCAGGTGGAGGTTGATGCCTCTGAAATTGGGGCAGGTGCCGTTTTGTCCCAAAAAGATCCAGAGACCTCTAAAAGTAACCCTTGTGCCTTTTTCTCTCGAAAATTTTCTCCTACTGAACGTAATTATGACGTGGGTAATCGGGAGTTTTGGCCATGAAGTGGGCTTTTGAAGAGTGGAGACATTGGCTGGAGGGAGCCAAACATCAGGTGGTGGTCCTTACGGACCATAAGAATCTGGTCTATCTGGAATCTGCCAAGCGACTCAATCCTAGACAGGCCAGGATTGATTTTTATTAAATTTTAATTATTTTATTTGTGGTTTCCTTTCTTCCTGGCACTAAGAATGTTTAAGGCGGATGCCCTCTCGAGGAGTTTCCTTGCGGACTCTCCTGAGTTATCTAATCCTTCTGTTATTTTGAAAGAGGGTGTAGTTCTTTCCGCCATCTCGCCCAATTTGAGACTTGCTCTGGAGGGGTGTCAGGAGGATAGGCCCGAGTGCTGCCCTGTTGGAAAATTGTTTGTCCCGGACCAGTGGAAAAAGAGTGTGATGTCTGAGATTCATTGTTCCGCATTGGCTGGGCATCCCGGAATTTTTGGTACCAGAGACTTGGTTAGTCGGTCCTTTTGGTGGCCTACCTTGTCTCGTGATGTCAGGGAATTTGTGCAGTCCTGCGGGACTTGCTCTCGCTCCAAGCCTTGCTCTCGCTCTAGTGGTTTGTTGATGCCATTGCCTGTGCCCAAGAGACCATGGACCCATATCTCTATGGATTTCATTTCCGACCTTCCTGTTTCTCAGAGAATGACCACCATCTGGGTAATTTGTGATAGGTTTTCCAAAATGATACATCTTGTGCCATTACCTAAGTTGCCTTCCTCCTCTGAATTGGTGCCGTTGTTCCTTCAGCACGTGGTTCCTTTACACGGCATTCCTGAGAACATTGTGTCTGACAGAGGAGTCCAGTTTGTTTCCAGATTTTGGAGGACTTTTTGTTCTAAATTGGGTGTTTGCTTCGGACATCCATGCTAGGAGACTTATCCGTGCGTATCATAGAACTCATCCTGACCGACCTGGTTGCTCAAATGAGGGTTCGGTGACCCCTCCTTAAGGGGGGGGTACTGTTGTGAATGGGTTTGAGATGAGTTCTGAGCAGAGGCTCCCTCTGGTGGTTACAAGCGGTGCTAGTCTGTCCAGTGAAGATTGTGAGGACTGGGAATCAGGTGTTACTGACTGGTCTTATGTAAGGGAGTCACCTTCCCATCAGGGTTGCCGGTGATCAATTGTTCTGGTCTGAATCCTTTATTCCTGTTTCCCTTGTAGCCTGCTGTGTCGTGTCTGCATCTCCTGCTAACAGATAAGACATTTTCTTCTTTTGTGTTTGTGCTATATTTTTGCATTTTGTCCTGCACTTCTGTGGGGGCCTTCAGGGTCCCCTCCGGGGGCTTCTGCCCTCTCAGTTTTGTTCAGCCACTGATGTTTGTACTTTTGCTTTTTCCAGTTTTTTCAGTGGCTGCTGTTTTGATTTTGTTACACCGGAGAACTAATTTAGGTGGAAGAGGTCGTGTGATCTCAGGTGTTTTTGAAATTAGTAGAGTTGGTGCCTTTCAGGGTTTTCTGGGATTGCAGTAAGTACCCTTCCTATCCTTTTCTATTTAGTTAGTTTGGGCCCCAGCGTTTGCTCATACTATTTTCTTTCTGTGTCAGTATTTCATCTTGTCTAACCGCCATTATATGTTTGGGGGCTTTCTATTATCTTTGGGGTTCTGCTCCGGGGCAGATAGCTTTCCTATTTCTACCTTTAGGTGTAGTTAGTTTCTCAGGCTGTGAGAGGCGTCTAGGACCAACGTAGGAACGCTCCACGGCTGCCTCTAGTTTTGGTGGTTAGTCAGGGTACTGCAATCTCATAGATTCAACTGCTCTGGTGTATTGCCTTTTTTACCTGCACTCCTCAGCTACCGAAACATAACAGTTATCCATGTCTCCTGTTATGTTCATCTTTCTACCACCTGAACTCTACTCCCTGGGCTACAACACTGCCAGTTGCTGCTCAGAAGTGTCGTGTCCACAGACCAATACACAAGCTATAGTGTTAGTGGGGTTCAGTAACGCCAGCTGTTCCCCTGCTGTGTGTCCGGCAAGAAGTCTCCTGTTCCCTACACATGCACAGAAAAACCCATGTCGAACATGCTCCAAATAGGGAAGAGCCGTCACCCTGATTTATGCTTAAAACAGGAAATTGTGAAGTTTTCCAGGCCTAGAATGATAAATTTTTATTACAAATATGGACAAATAATAATTTGTCATCACAGCGCATATCTGCACATGTCTATTACAAATGGTAACAAAAACTAAAACATAGTCTTCACTTTTTGAAATTAATGCATAAAAGTACATTTCATACTTATCAATTAATGCTTTTTAAGGAACTTTATCTGTACCTGTAAGATAATGCAGTCAATGGATGTACGAATCATAAAATCCTCATCATCATCATCACGAGTTTTATTTATGACAGACATTATAAAATAACACATACTGATGCCAAACTAGTAACTTCATAACACCATATATGAAAATGGCCAGCATTAATGAAACCATGGTAATAAATGTGCAATAAAATAAATTATTACATCTAGAAAGTGCATTCATCATGCAACTGACAATAGTAGTTAACCATCAAGGTGCTGTTTGAAACAACCACAGAAGAAGATATAAATATTAATCAACTGGTAATTATAGGTATATCACAGTGCATAGTTACTCATGGACAATGTCGATGTAATACTGTACCTCAATAAAGTCAGCGTCAACCATTATGCTTGTTAGTCTTGTAGATTGTTAAAGAGGGAACGGTCTTTTTTTGTTGGTCATAGGTGGAGTATTAGACAGTAAATGATTACTGCGTCGTATTTTTGGCGTCCCTAGGGCGCAATAACGCTGCGTAACGTCACATTTTATAGAGTCATCTAATTGACACACGCTACCCTACCCTAGCGTGACAGTAGGAAGGTAGTGTTGAGGATAAAGCCTTGCGCAACCAGACATGCTTTTACCCTCTTCAACACTGTACAAGCAAAAAATGCATGATTGCAGCCGCAGACTTTATTGACGTACAGTATAACATCGCCATTACCCATCAGAGGCTGTCCACTGTCTGATACAGACATAGAATATACCTTTGCTATCCGTAGCCTTTGTTTCACCTACACTTGCAGGCACACACTTAAATTGTGACAATGCATTATGTTTTTTTAAATGGTTATTTTTTATCGTACATTATTGTGTCATCACATTGATGAGTCCATGCTGGACATGTCATGCATGGTGTACAAAGTAACTATTTTATTAACTTAAATAATTGAAATGTCTGTGACTGTCACATCTAAATTGCAATGATGATGATGATGATGACTATTACAAAATCCATTGTCTTCACTATGTTATGGTTTAACATAGCGTTCCTTAAGCATTATTCATAAATACAAAAATGGACTTTTATTCTTAAATTTACAACACTATATTTTGTAACCAATTTTTTGGGTGGTGTGTTGTTCCATTTCTTGTTGGCATGTGCATATATGCGTTTATATTTGCAGTGTCTTTATTTTTATTCTTGAAGTTAGGAAACATGTGTATCTTTGTACCGTGTTAGCCAGTAGATAGATAAATATTTAGACTTGAGAGTCCGCAGTGGTTGATACCTTTGAATGCATAACTGAAAAGATGGTAACAAATTGCAAGCTTTCGAGGCTACTCACGTCTCTTCATCAGGCAAAGACTAAAACAAAAAATGAAGCATCACATATTTCTATACACAACAGGACACAGGAATAGTGCAATAGGTAAGACAAGTAAGTGACGTGTAGCAGAACTGTCATTATCACAGAGGGATGAACATAAATATTGGAACAGTTCCTAGATAAGGATAGAAAGTTTTATTGCCCTCTGATTGGGGTCTGGTTTTGTGTTTTCATGCCCCTGGAAGGGCAGAGACGCAGATTCCTTAATGATATAGAATGACATAAATCCGTGTGATCTATTCATTCCATCACTAACAGTGTCAAAGGTCATGATGAGCTTATATTCTGAAACCTTTGTATCTTTCTCATATTTGAAGTTATATTTTAATACCAGTAATTCCATATCCATCATGCTATGACCGGGCATACAAAAGTGTTTTGCCACAGGTAAATCCATTATTTTTTCTCTTATTGTGTGGCGCTGATAATTCATCCTTGTTCTCATTTTTTTGCCGGTCTCCCCTCACTTGTCCCTCCCTCACTTGTCTTACCTATTCCTGTGTCCTGTTGTGTGTAGAAATATGTGATTCTTCATTTTTTGTTTTAGTCTTAGCCTGATGAAGAGACTGAGTAGTCTGGAAAGCTTGGAATTTGTTTACCTATTTTCAGTTAGCCATTAAACGGTATCAACCACAGCGGACTCTCAAGTATAAATATTTTTCTATTCTTGGAATTGAAATTCATCATTTTATTGTCCTAGTAAAACTTCATTTATTCTTGTTTGAAGTACATACATTTGCAATGGCCACGTAACAAGGCAATAACTCAATATTTTATGCCTACACCCTCTTGACCCTGGGCTTCAACACCGCCAGTTGCTGCTCAGAGTGTTAGATGCACAGATGAAAACAATCGCTGATGTGTTTGTGGGGTTCAGTAACGCCTGCTGTTCCCCTGCTGTGTGTCTGGCAAAAATTACTGCTGCTAACTACAACTTCAACTTCAAATATCTCATACTAGGCCTCTGCCTACACCTCCTTGACCCTGGGCTTCAACACCGCCAGTTGCTGCTCAGAAGTGTTAGATGCACAGATGAAAACAATCGCTGATGTGTTTGTGGGGTTCAGTAACGCCTGCTGTTCCCCTGCTGTGTCTGGCAAAAATTACTGCTGCTAACTACAACTTCAAACATCTCATACTAGGCCTCTGCCTACACCCTCCTTGACCCTGGGCTTCAACACCGCCAGTTGCTGCTCAGAAGTGTTAGATGCACAGATGAAAACAATCGCTGATGTGTTTGTGGGGTTCAGTAACGCCTGCTGTTCCCCTGCTGTGTGTCCGGCAAAAATTACTGCTAGCTACCTAATCATGGTGAAAAAAACATGACATGTCAAAGTGTCTAGTGCTACACATAGATATGAGGCTACACCCTGATTTCTAAGCTGTAAACATTTGAAACGTCAACTTTAAAACCATAAAATGATTAGTCTTTGTCACAAATCTGTAACAAAATAATTGTGACATATTATTACAGATATGCACATGTCGAAAACAAATGCAAACACAAAAGCCTACTTATGCTATAGGATACTGATGGTCAACCTTGTCACTCCATAGCTTAGACAAATCCAACTCACATCATGACTCAAATGCTGCAATGTTGTAAGTGCATAATGTGGGTTTGAACTTTGACAACTGCTGCAGTGCGAAGGTTATACTTCAGTGTTCTTGCCTTTTAAATAAAGCATACAAGTAAATATAATAATCCAATGTTGATTAAGGGACGTGATGTACACCTGTAATATTGTGCAAACAATGCATGTAAGAATAGTCCTCTTCAACATTACTTATATTTGTGTCATTTTAAAAAATACATATTTAATTAGAAAGTTAACAGCCCATATCATAAAGGTCCTTCATGTAAACATGATAATCGCTAACAAAAATCATGCATTACCTTGGTAAAGTCAATAGTGCATAGTCACAATAGCAAAATATATACCTGTAAGTGGTGCTGAAAGACGACAACTGATAGAATAGGTGAATGATATCTATTTATCAGACTGAATAGCGACACCTGTACAATGTCGATATAATACTGTACCTTAACAAAACAGCTGTGTCACACCTCACACTCGTTTTTCTTGTAGCTTGTTATGTAATAGGGCACATGCGTGTATGTTTCATCATAGGTGCATGTTTTACTGAGTAAAGCAGTCATGACAACGCCTTTGTGTTGTCGGTACGCTTGCGATGATGAACGATGCGCACGTGAATGTTAGTCTGCGTCATAAGACGTACAGACGCTCCAATACCCAACGCGTCACAGCAGGAAGCCAGTCTGTGCGTCCAAACAAAGGCGCAACCATACATGCACGTAACCTTTTATAAAGCTATATAAAAAAAAGTATGTAGTAGTAACGCACACTTTATTGAGGTACAGTATTACATCGCCATTCACCATCTGTGGCTATGCAGTCTCATCTATATATACACCTTATCTATCCGTTGTCATGCTTGCAAGTCCACAGTCAGGCATAAATATCTGTTTTCACTCTGCACTATGCACTTTTTAAATTTTTTGTTTGTTAATATAAATGATTGGCACATATTATCAGTATTACATGATGGAAATTTTAGATATTTTTTAAAAAAATTTTAGTGATATTATTCACCAAATGTAAAGTTTTATGAATGTCAAAGATAACTTGTAATGCTGATTATGTTTTTAAGTCAGCCATTCATTGTCTACACAATAAAAATGGTGTACATACTGTTACTTAGCCATCATTAATGGATTCTGATATGTACTTGTATGCTTTTATTTTAAACCGTATAGCAGATTTTTTAACCTATTTTAATTGTGGTTTGCATTGCTTTTCAACATGTTAATGTATGCGTTTATGTTTGTAAATTATTAATTTACATATTTTTTTTAAGTTAAATCATCATCTTATGGTACTAAAGGTTATATTTCTCTTGTTTGGAGTATAGACATTTTTAATTGACACGTAACAAGGAAAATACTGGATATAGTATTTAAACATCCTCCTTGACCCTGGGCTCCAACACCGCCAGTTGTTGCTCGGAAGTGCTGTTAGCACAGTCTACACTTGCTCCTGTGTTACTGGGGTTCAGTAATGTCAGCTGTTCCCTGCTGTGTGAACGGCAAAAAGTCCTGCTGCCTCCACCATGTTCTCTTCTCATCACTGGGCTACAACACCGCCAGTTGTTGCTCGGAAGTGCTGTTAGCACAGTCTACACTTGCTCCTGTGTTACTGGGGTTCAGTAATGTCAGCTGTTCCCCTGCTGTGTGAACGGCAAAAAGTCCTGCTGCCTCCACCATGTTCTCTTCTCATCCCTGGGCTACAACACCGCCAGTTGTTGCTCGGAAGTGCTGTTAGCACAGTCAACACTTGCTCCTGTGTTACTGGGGTTCAGTAATGTCAGCTGTTCCCCTGCTGTGTGTACGGCAAAAAGTCCTGCTGCCTCCACCATGTTCTCTTCTCATCCCTGGGCTACAACACCGCCAGTTGTTGCTCGGAAGTGCTGTTAGCACAGTCTACACTTGCTCCTGTGTTACTGGGGGTTCAGTAATGTCAGCTGTTCCCCTGCTGTGTGAACGGCAAAAAGTCTGCTGCCTCCACCATGTTCTCTCTATCCCTGGGCTACAACACCGCCAGTTGTTGCTCGGAAGTGCTGTTAGCACAGTCAACACTTGCTCCTGTGTTACTGGGGTTCAGTAATGTCAGCTGTTCCCCTGCTGTGTGAACGGCAAAAAGTCTGCTGCCTCCACCATGTTCTCTTCTCATCCCTGGGCTACAAACACCGCCAGTTGTTGCTCGTTAGTGCTGTTAGCACAGTCTACACTTGCTCCTGTGTTACTGGGGTTCAGTAATGTCAGCTGTTCCCCTGCTGTGTGAACGGCAAAAAGTCCTGCTGCCTCCACCATGTTCTCTTCTCATCCCTGGGCTACAACACCGCCAGTTGTTGCTCGGAAGTATGTTAGCACAGTCTACACTTGCTCCTGTGTTACTGGGGTTCAGTAATGTCAGCTGTTACCCTGCTGTGTGAACGGCAAAAAAGTCATTGCTGCCTCCACCATGTTCTTTCTCATCCCTGGGCTACAACACCGCCAGTTGTTGCTCGGAAGTGCTGTTAGCACAGTCAACACTTGCTCCTGTGTTACTGGGGTTCAGTAATGTCAGCTGTTCCCCCTGCTGTGTGTACGGCAAAAAGTCCTGCTGCCTCCACCATGTTCTCTTCTCATCCCTGGGCTACAACACCGCCAGTTGTTGCTCGGAAGTGCTGTTAGCACAGTCTACACTTGCTCCTGTGTTACTGGGGTTCAGTAATGTCAGCTGTTCCCCTGCTGTGTGAACGGCAAAAAGTCCTGCTGCCTCCACTATGGGGTTTCGGCGTGCTCAGGAGAAATTGCACAACAAATTGTATGCAGCAATTTCTCCTGTTACCCTGATGAAAATGCAAAATATGGAGCTAAAAAGATTTTGGAAAAATGTTCTATTTTTTATTTCCACGGCTCTACGTTATAAACGTCTGTGAAGCACCTGTGGGTTCAAGGTTCTCAATACACATCTAGATAAGTTCCCTAAGGGGTCTAGTTTCCAAAATGGGGTCATTTGTTGAGGGTTTCCATGTTTAGGCACATCAGGGGCTCTCTAAACGTGACATGGCAACAGCTAATTATTCAGCATATTTTACATTCAGAAAGTCAAATTTCGCGCCTTCCTTTTCCGAGCCCTGCCGTGTGCCCAAACAGTAGATTTCCCCCACATATGGGGTATCAGTATGCTCAGGAGAAAATTGCAAAACAAAATGTATAGTCCAGTTTCTCCTGTTACCCTTCTGAAAGTAAAAAAAATAGGTCTAAAGGAAAATTTTTGTGAAAAGTAAATGTTTATTTTTTCCTTCCACATTCCATTCAATTCCTGTGAAGCACCTGAAGGGTTAATAAACTTCTTGAATGTGGTTTTGAGTGGTGTCACTTTTGGGTACTTACTGTCATATTGACCTCTCAAACTCACTTCAAATGTGAGGTGGTCCCTAAAAAAAAATGGTTTGTAGATTTTGTTGTAAAAATGAGAAAACCCTTATAACTTCATAACAAAAAAAAATGTTTTCAAAATTTGTGCTGATGTAAAGTAGACATGTGGGGAAATGTTATTTATTAACTATTTTGTGTGATATAACTCTCTGATTTAAGGGCATAAAAATTAAAATTTTGAAAATTGCTAAATTTTCACCAAATTTCCATTTCTTTAACAAATTAACGCAAGTCCTATAGAAGAAATTTTACTACCTAAGTGAAGTACAATATGTCACGTAAAAAACAATCTCAGAATCGCCAAGATCGGTTAAAGTGTTCCAGAGTTATAACCTCATAAAGAGACAGTGGTCAGAATTGTAAAAATTGGCCCGGTCATTAACGTGCAAACCACCCTCAGGGGTAAGGGGGTTAAAAGATGAAAGCTGAGCTGTGATTGGTTGCTATGAGCAACAGTTTTCCTTGTAGACAGTTGTGGTAACCGAGGCCTATTATTCTTATCATTCTATGGTGATATCGTCCTTCTGTAAAGCTGGAAACAAAACAATTTATTACCGTGCCGACACGACCACCCTGTTGGCTCTGACGGGATGATGGGATATTAGGGGTAGTAGTTCGGTGGCTCTGGCAGACGGGATGATGTGGGATTTAGGGGGTAGTAGTCCGGTGGGCTCTGGCTGACGGGATGATGTGGGATATTAGGGGTAGTTGTCCGGTGGCTCTGACGGGATGATGTGGGATATTAGGGGTAGTAGTCCGGTGGCTCTGCCTAATGGGATGATGTGGTATTAGGGGTAGTAGTCCGGAGGCTCTGACGGGATGATGTGGGATATTATTTTGGGGTAGTATCCGGTGGCTATGGCTGACGGTATGATGGGGGATATTTGTGGTAGTAGTCAGGTGGCTTTTGGCTGACGGGATGATGTAGGATATTAGGGGTAGTAGCCTGCAGGGCCGCCAACAGGGCATTACAAACCCTTACAACTGTATGGGGCCCGGTGTATTAGGGGGGCCCGAGCACGCTGGCCCGCCCGATTCGTGCTCGAGCCCCTAACATTTTGTACAGGCCAGCGCATCATAATCCAGCCTGCCGGGCCCCTGGGCCCCCCCACCTGGGGCCTCCCCCACAGTGCACCAAGGTCCAGCCAGCGCCGCCCTCACCTGGACGTCACATGTTGCTCTGCTCCACTTCCTCATTCCGGAGCAGGGAGCAGCGTGCAGTGTGTGCGTGGGACTGGCACAGAAGACTGTGGACAGCCGGCGGCAGGACGGCAGGCGCAGTCAGGGCCGGCATCAGTACCCGGGCAAGTGCCGGGGCCCTGAGTAGGCGGGGGAGCCCACTCGCCGTCGGGTACCCTGGCACCTCCCCCGCTTCCATCAGGGCCCCGACACAATACTTACCTCTCCCCTGCCTCCGCGCTTCCTCTCACAGCAGCGCTGCTGGATGACGTCATCATTCAGCGGCCAGCGTGGCAGAGAGGAAGCGCGGGCGCCGGTGATGCTGCGGCCTGGACTACCGCGGTGCGGATGCCGAACAGGTGAGATTGTGTGTGTGTGTCTGTGTATATGTGAGAGAGTGCTGCGGTGCTATCTGTGTGTGGTGCTGTATGTTGATGGTGGTGGGGGGAGGCATTGATGGTGGTGAGGAAGGCAAATGATAATGATGGGGAGGCAATGATAATGATGGGGAGGCGATGATAATGATGGGGAGGGCGATGATGATGATGGGGAGGCAATTATGATGATGGGGAGGCAATTATGATATGGGGAGGTGATGATGATGGGGAGGTGATGATGATGGGGAGGCAATGATGATGGGGAGGCAATGATGATGGGGAGGCAATGATGAATGGGGAGGCAATGATGATGATGGGAGGCAATGATGATGATGGGGAGGCAATGATGATGAATGGGGAGGCAATGATGAAATTGGGGAGGCAATGATGATGATAATGGGGGAGACAATGATGATGATAATGGGGAGACAATGATGATGAATAAATGGGAGGACAATGATGATGATAATGGGGGAGGCAATGATGATGATAATGGGGAGGCAATGATGATAATGGGGAGGCAATGATGATGATGATTTGGAGGCGATGTTGATGGGGAGGCAATGATGATGCTGAGAAGGCAATGATGATGCTGGGGACGAAGATGATGATGGGGAGGCAATGATGATGGGAGGCAATGATGATGATGAGGGAATGATGATGATATTGATGGGGAGGCAATGATGATAATGGGGGGAGGCATTGATGATGATGGGGAGGCAATGATGATGATGGGGAGGCAATGAAGATAATGGGGAGGCAATGATGATAATGGGGAGGCATTGATGGTGATGGGGAGGCAATGATGATGATGATTGGGAGGCAATGATGATGATGGGGAGGCAATGATGATGATGATGGGAGGCAATGATGATGATAATGGGGAGTGTTGTGAATGTGTTGGAGATGGTTTCTGAGCAGAGGCTCCCTCTGGTGGTTACAGACAGTACTGAACCTTTCAGCGAGGGCGTGGCAATCTGGGTTCACTGACTGGTCTGATATAAGGGAGGTTCCCTCCCATGAAGGTTGCGGTGATCAATTGTTCTTGTCTCAATTGTGGTTCCTGGTTCATTTGGAAGTTTGCTGGAGTCTTGCCTGCATCTCCTGCTTTAGATAAGATATTTTTTGCTTTTCTTTTTGTGCTTGCTTTTTGCATTGTTTTATGCACTTTTGTGGAGGTCAGCCAGGTCCCCTCCTGGGGCCTGAGCTCCTCACAGTTTTTCTGCAGCCACTGTTAATTGCTCATTTGCTTTTTCCTGTTTTTTCAGCGGCTGTGGATTGGTTTTTGTTCACACTGAGATCTGATTTAGTGGGTGGCGAGATCGTGTGATCTCAGTATTTTTGTAATCAGAATTGTTGGATTTTTTGTAGGGTTTTTTCTGGGTTGCAGAAAGTAATCTCTCCTGTCCTATCCTATTTAGTCAGCTTGTGGCCCCAGTGTTTTGCTCAGTCTATTTTCTGCCTATGTTTGTATTTTCATCTTGTCTAACTGCCATTATATGTTGGGGGCTTCCTATTTTCTTTGGGGATCTGCCCGGGGCAGATAGCTTTCATCTTTCTGCCTTTAGGGTGTAGTTTCTCTCAGGCTGTGATGAGGCATCTAGGATCAACGTAGGAACGCTCTACGGGTACCTCTAGTTGTGTCGTTAGTTTAGGAATCTGCAACCCATCAGTTACCAACATCTCAGGTGTTCGGCTGCCCTGATGTTGTTCCTGTCCTCCTCAGCTACCATAACATAACAGTATCACCGGCCATAACTGAAAATTATATGGGTACTCACAGAAGGAAAAATAGTGTGGAAAGAAAAAAGTCAGAGTTGTCAGTGATTTTTTTTTTTTCCTGTCTGTTGCATTTTTCCCTCTTTTTCTCTGGGTGCTGAGGAGGATTTTTTTTTTTTCTCTCAATGGAGTTTGCCACAGATTGTCTGGCCGTGTGGATCAGCTTGCCACTGAGGTTTCGGAGTATTGCTACCTATCTTGTGGGTTGCCGGTTGTGGAACCTAGGATTCCCATGCCAGATTTGTTTTTGGGGGAATCGGGCCTAAAATTTCTGAATTTCAAAAATAACTACCGTATATACTCGTGTATAAGCCGAGATTTTCAGCACCTTTTTTTGTGCTGAAAATGCCCCTCGGCTTATACAGAGTCATAGGGCGGAAACCAGCGGGGGAGGGATGCCGCGGCAGAGCTGGTGGCTGGGATCATACTCACCCCTCCCCGTGCCATCGCTGAGCGTCCCTGCAATCCTGCGTCCTCCACAGCTTCCTGCAGTTCTCCAGCACTGAGCGTGATGTAATACAACGCTCATTAAGGTCATGTTAATATGGACGCGACGCCACTCCCATGGGCGTGGCCTCCATATTCATGGCCTTAATGAGCGGTATTACATCACCGCTCAGTGCTGGAGAAACTGCAGGAAGCTGTGGAGGGAGGATTGCAGGGACGCTCAGGATGGCACGGGGGGAGGGGTGATTAGATGGAGGAGAGGACAAGAAGCATGGAGCAGGACAGGAGGGGGGGGGAGGGGAGAAAGGGAGAACGGTGGACGGGGGGGGGGAAACGGAGGAGTCTGCTGTGGTGCCAGGCTGCGTGCCGCCCCGGGGATCTGTGTGTGCACAGGCGCCTTGCAGGGATTGGCTGGAGTCGCAGCAGATCTCTTCCTTGTCACTGCACCCACGCGCAGAGAAGGAAGGGGCATGTCAGGCAGGGGATTCCGGGCAGGCAGGGGAGTGAGAGTGGGGCAGTGCCAGGGGCTCCTGGTGGGCGCAGGACTCCTCCCTGGCAGCGCTGTCTCAGCTCTGCTGTCTGCTGCAGTGCATTGTGCAGGATGCTGCCAGTGACAGGCACATGCGATTTGCATCATGGGGAATGTAGTTCCTTTTTCACTTTGCTGGCAGGTGCGGATGCTCATACATAGCTGAGCTGTGGGGAGCTGACACTGAGCAAATGTGCGAGCTGTGTGTGTCCTGGGCATGAGAACGGGACACGGGGGAAGCATGGAGCAGGAACGGGGGAAGCATGGAGGAGGAGGGGGGGGAGAACGGGGGAAGCATGGAGGAGGACAATGAGCACGGAGCAGGACGGGGGGAGGATGGAGGGCACAGAGGAGCACAGAGCAGGACGGGGGGGAGAAGGAATTGAGGGCACAGCACGGAGCAGGACGGGGGGGCACAGGACGGAGAAGGAATGGGGGAGCACAGCGGAGGGACGGAGCAAGGGGGGGGGGGGGAGAAACAGAGGAGAAAGGGGGAGCACAGAGCTGGATGGGGGAGCAAGGAGAGGACAAGGGGCAGCACAGAGCGGAGAGCAGTTTATATACCCGGCTTTACACGAGTCAATAAGTTTTCCCAGTTTTTTGTGGAAAAAAAAATTAGGGGGGGGTCGGCTTATACACGGGTCGGCTTATACACGAGTATATACGGTAAGTTGTTTTTTTGCCTAAAGCCTAAGTCCTCAGGTAACGCAGCACGCAGGTTCAAATTGTCATCTCTCCCTGCGCAGCGATCCTCAGGATTGGGCTTTTTCCCTGACACCTGGGGATCCTGTTTTGAATGATATTGATGCATTTTTTTGGCTCTGGGGTTATTGTACGTTGAACCTAATGTCACTAATCAAGCTGAAAAAACCTTGTTGGCATTAAATCGTGTCTTGAAGACGCTGAAATTTTTCTGTCGGAAAAATTTCCCAAATGGGCAGTCCGACCAAATGGAATGGTGATGCTTTTGGCACCCTTTTTCGGAAGGGGCTGTCAGAGAATTTAAAGGATGTATGGTGGGATTCCCTGCTCCCTCTGGTCTCAATGATTTTTATTTCATTGGCTATTCAAATTGACAGACGTTTGCATGAGGGCCGAGGTATTCTGAATAGTGTTGGTTGTGAGCCAGCTTCTGAGCCCATGAGGGTGTGGAGTGAATTTGGGGCCCCAGCGACATGAGTTCCCAAAGCGAAGGGGTTTTTGTTTTCAATGTGGTGATCTTCATGCTATTTTTAGTCTGCCCTAACGGGGAAGAATGTTTTGCACGCTCAGTTTTTCTTGGGTTTGTTCAGGGCTAAATTTCGTTGACTGTTACCCCGGGTTTCTCCCTTTCCACTTTTTCGGCTCAGGGTTTTGTTTGATTCAGGAGAACTATTAAACCTGGGTGGTTTGGGCTTTGGGAAATGTTGTGGGCTTCCCATGATACCCCTGCGGAAGTCTATTCCCCAACGGGCCTTGGGTTCACCCCTTTGGTGAAATAAACCCCAGTTTTCTACTAGGTGATAAAGGGTTAACCAGATCACAGGAAGTTTTCAAATTTCGGTTTCTGTAAAATCTGGGATGACACTATTGTACTAGGTTTCCCTTTGGTTACAGTCTCATAATCCGTTTTTTGGGTTGGAAATCTGTGTCTGTAAGTTGGGGCTTTCCAATTTTAAAAACCGAACTCCTGTTTTTTCTGCTTCTCCCAAGTCTCCCGGAGGTTCCGAAATTTTTGACTGATTTTTTTTTGGATGTATTTGTGAAAGGTAAATCTGCATCTTTGCCCCCTCACAGGACTATGATTGCGCTATTGAATTAGGCCAGGTGGAAATTTTCCCCTAAAGGCGAAGTTTTAACTTGTCGTACCTGAACACGATGCTTTTAAAACTTATATCAAGGAGTCATTGGAGAAGGGTCATACCCGACCATCCTCTTCACCCTTGGGGTAGGTTTTTTTCTTTGTGGCCAAAAAAGGATGGTTCATTGAGGCCGTGTTTGATTATAGCTCTTGAATAAGATCACTGTGAAGTATCATTTTCCGTTCCCCTGAATTTTGACCTTTTTCCAGGGGAAAAGGCGAGTTGGGTTACCAAGTTGACCTCAGGGGGGGGGGTATAACCTTATCGCCCTTTTTTTTAACCACGGGGGAATGGAAGACGGCGTTTAATACCCCAGAGGGGCATTTTGAGTACCCTAGGACCCCTTTTTGGGGCTCACTTAATGCTCCTTCCATCTTCCAATCCTTCATGAAGATATTTTCGGGGATTTTGTGGTAAATTTCTGATTGTTTATTTGGTGAAATCTTTATTTTTTTTCAATGACTGGGCTCTCTGTGAAACAGGTTCGGACTGTTGTTCCAGATTTTGAGGAGAATGCCTGTTTGTAAAGGGATCAAATGTCTTTTTAGCGTACAAAAGGTCTCATTTGGGATTTATTTTGTCCCTGTCTGTTATTGAAATGGACCCGGTCAAGTTTCAAGCCATCTTTGATTGGGTCCAACCCAAACTTCATTAAAGGCTCTTCAGAGTTTTTGGGTTTTGCCAATTTTTTGAAAAAATTAATTTGGAAAATTTTCCGGTATTGTTAAACCATTACTGATTTGACCAAAAAGGGTTTGATGCGGTAAATACCTCCTGAGGCAGTCTCTGCTTTCAGGAACTTAATAAAAAAAAATTCACTTCGGTCCTGTTCTAAGCAGTCTAAAGTTTCTCACCGTTTCAGGGGAGGTTAAAGCCTTAAAATTTGGGGGGCAGGTGCCTTTTTGTCCCAAAGAAAACCAGAGACCTCTAAGTAACCCCTTGTGCCTTTTTTCTCTAAAAAAAATTTTTCCCCAAACCCGAAGAATTTGACGTGGGTAATCGGGTTTTATTGGCCATGAATGGGCCCCTTTGAAGAGAAACCCTTGGCGGGAAAGGGGAGCCAAACATAAAGTAGTGTCCCCACACCCCTTAAGAATCTGGTTTATCTCGAAAAGCCAAGGACTTATTCCTAAAAGGCCAGGTGGGCCTTTTTTTTTTAAACATGTTTTAATTTTGGGGGTTTCTTTCTTCCTGGCCTAAGAATGTTAAGGCGGAGTTTCTTTGCGGACTCCCGGGTTATTGATCCTACGTTATTTTAAAGGGTGTAGTTCTTTCCGCCATCTCGCCCAATTTTTAGACTGGCCTTGGAAGGGTTTTGTCAGGAGGATAAACCTGAGCGCTGCCCTATTGGGAAATTGTTTGTCCCAGGGCCAGGGAAAAGATTTTGATGTCTTAGTTCATTGTTTTTCCGCGTTGGCTGGTCCCCCCGAATTTTTGGTACCAGAGACTTGGGGGAGTTTGGTCCTTTTGGGGCCTACTTTTTTTCGTGACGTCAGGGGGAATTTGTGCAGGCCTGTGAACTTCTCCGCCCAAGCCTTGCCCCTCGCTCTATTGGTTTGTTAAGCCATTACCGTGGGCCCCAAAGGCCATGGACCCATATCACTATGGATTTTATTTCCGAACCTCCCTGTTTCTCCCAAAAATGACCGTTATTCTGGGTAATCGGATAGGGTTTTTCCAAGATGATACATCTTGTGCCATTACCTAAGTTCCTTCCCCCCTTCAATTGGTGCCTTTGTTCCTTCAGCACGGTTTGGTTACATGGCAATTCCGGGGGAACATTGTGTCTGACAGAGGAGTCCAGTTTGTTTCCAGTTTTGGAGGGGGCATTTTGTTCTAAAACTTGGTGTTCAATTATCTTTTTTTTCCCCTGCTTTTCATCTTCAGCCAATGGCAAACCGGGGAGAAAAAAACCAGACCTTGGGACTTATTTGAGATGTTTTGGTCTGTGATCAAGATGACTGGGTTTTCTTTTTTTTCCTTTGGCGGGGGTTTGCTCTTAATAATAGGGCTAGCTCGGCCACCTTGTTTCTCTCCATTTTTTTTTGCAATTTTGGGGGTTTTCCACCTCGATTTTCCTTCGGGAAGGCGGAGCCCTTTTGTCCCCGTCCCCGGGTGTTGGGGCTCGTTGTGGGGCGAAAAGCAGCAGATTTGGGGGCCGGTAGGGGGGAGGTTTTTCTCCTCAGGGAAGGCCCCCAAGGGTTTTTCCAACCGGATAGGCTGTGGTCCTCGGTTTAAAGTGGGGGACTTGGTTTGGTTGTCCTCAAGAAATAAACCCTATGAGGGTTTTTCATCTCCCCAAAATTTAAGCCCAGGTTCATTGGACCTTATAAGATCATGGAGTTTCTTAATCCTGTTTCCTTCCGTTTTTCTTCTTCCAGGGACTTTAAGATCCTAACGTGTCCACAAGTCCTTATTGAAGAGGTTTGTGAGCCAGGGTTTCCTGGCTGCGCCTCCTGACCCTGTTTTGGTTGGGGGGCAATTGGAGAAAGTGGTTGAAAAAAATATTGGTTTCGTTTTTTCTAGACAGAAACCCAGGTATTTGGTTAAGTGGAGAGGTTTGGCAAGGAGGACAATTCTTGGTGTTTGCTTCGGACTCCATGTAGGAGACTGATCCGTGCCCGTCACCGAGTCATCCTAAACGGCCTGGTTGCACAGGTGAGGGTTCGGTGACCCCCCAGGGGGGGGGGTACGTTGGGAGAATGTGTTGGAGATTGGTTCTGACAGAGGCTCCCTCTGGTGGTTAAGACATACTGAACCTTTCAGGAGGAGGGCAATTGGGTTCACGACTGGTTTTATATAAGGGAGGTTCCCTACCATGAGGTTGCCTTTTATCAATTGTTCTTGTCTCAGTTGGGGTTTTCCTGGTTCTTTGGAAGTTTGCTGGAGTCTTGCGGGCTCCCGCTTTCGATATATATTTTTTTGCTTTTCTTTTTGCTTGCTTTTTGGCATTTTTTTTCCTGCACTTTTGTGGAGGTCACCAGGTCCCCTCTTGGGCCTGAGCCCCACAGTTTTTCTGCAGCCACTGTTAATTGCCATTTGCTTTTTCCGGGTTTTTTTTTCAGCGGCTGCGGCTTTGGTTTTTGTTACATAGACTGATTTAGTGGGTGGCGAGATCGGTGATCTCAGTATTTTGTAATCAGAATTGTTGGATTTTTGTAGGGTTTTCTGGGTTGCAGAAAGTAATCTCTCCTGACCATCCTATTTAGTCACTTGTGGCCCCACGTTTGCCCCATCTATTTTCCCATGTTTGTATTTTATCTTGTCTAACTGCCATTAAATGTTTGGGGCTTCCTATTTCTTTGGGGATCTGCTCCAGGGCAAATAGTTTTCATCTTTCTTCCTTTAGGTGGTCCCTCTCAGGCTGGAAGAGGGGGTCTAGGATCAACGTAGGAACGCTCCACGGCTCCCAAATTGTTTCGTAGTTTAGGAATCTGCAACACATAGTTACCAACATCCAGGTGTTGGCTCCCCGCGGCTGTTCCGGTCCTCCTCAGCAACCGTAACAAAACAGGGATCTTTCCCAGCGCCCTTTCCTGAGCCGTAACAGTGCAGAAGCAGCACAGTGAAGAGGAGTGGGCTCCATATTTGCATGGAGCTTAAAGGGGACCAGTATCCTGTATGGAGCAATTTAAGTTCCGTATTCTGTATGGAGCATTAAAAGGGGTCCAGTACCTGTATGGACATAATTTGGGGTCCAATATTCTTTTATGGAGCAAAATTTGGCCCAAATTTTATAGAGGACTATGTGGCCCCCATAATATTGTATGGAGGACTGTACTGTCCAGTCTGTACTGTGCGCTGTGAGGATTTGGCGGTTTCTGAGCTATTGCAGAATTTACAATAGATATCACTCATGTAATGGAAGAAGTGAAGTGTTTGGCATTGTACTATACCCATAATTTATCTGCAGTATCTGTGCATCATGAATCGTGGTCTGTGTTAAAGGGCCCACTGAGACTCTTTCGCCCCGGGGCCCATAAAAACCTGGAGCTGGCCCTTGGCGCAGTCCACGAGGTGGCGGCGAGCGAACAGGTTGAGTCTGACTCTTTCCGACGTCTCTGGTGGCTTGGCGGCGGCCGCGCTGATGATGGGCACAAATCTCCAGCGTCCATAGCGGTATGCAGGCATGTTGACTGTCTCCACCTGCAGCTCAGTTAGCCGTTGTCCTATATGCTGACTCTTCCCCCACCCCCTTATATTTAGTTATGTCCTTTCTTAGTGAGCGCAGCTGCGCAGTGCCAGCATGCTAACTGTCTCCCCCCTAGATTTATCTGTCTCCTCCTTTTAGTGAGCACAGTTCCAGCATGCTGATTGTCTCCCGGCGACAAGTGAAGTTTTTTCCAAGAAAGGGTGGAGGGATTTTGGAAGGATCAAGTGGTGCAGGAGGAGCTAGGGTGGAGGCGGAACTGGGGGGGTGGAGCTTGGGCGTAGTCTTTAAGGGGCCCAATAAATTTTGCCAGTATGGGGCCCCGAAAATTCCTAGTGGCAGCCCTGGTAGTAAGGTGGCTCTGACGGGATGATGTTGGACATTAGGGGTAGTAGTACAGTGGCTCTGGCTGACGGGATGATGTGGAATATTAGAGCACCAAATACATTGTGTCTGCAAACTATTCCAGCTAGATCTGCATTTAAATAGCTAAATGGCGCTCCTTCCCTTCTGAACACTGCCATGTACCCAGAGAGTAGTGTACAATCGTATGTAGGGTATTGTGAGAAGATGGAAAAAAATTTGTAATATCCATTTGTTTTCTATTATCCTTTGTGAATAATTCCAGGGGGAAGGAATTTAATTCCGAAACGCGCGTTGGGGCGCGTTCTGCCAGACCCTCTGCGTCACTTCTTGCTCGGAGGTAGTATTCCTGTTCATTTTGGTCTCATTACATATTGTGTTTTGGTTCCACTGCACGTGTGTTCTACTATTACCTAGTCACGGTGATTTGCTTTACCCCAGTTGACTCACTATCCAGGTCCACACTTGTTGCTTTTTTTCTTTTGCATTATAACACAATTTTTATTACGAGTGTTCTTGTGTTTACATTTGAGTTTAGTTGTTGCACTTGCACATTTCTTACACATATATAGGTTACTTACCTGATACCATAGTTTGTGCATATGTACAACAATTTCACTTAATATATATTATGTTTTATACATTATTTAATTTGTGTTCTCCTGGTCTATTAATATGAGCTTGTAATTTACTTAGTGCATGGCAGTTGTGTCTGGTTTTTACCAATTTTTATCACATTAAAATGCATTTTTTGTACAACGTTGATCAATAAAAATTACTTATATTTTTGCAATTGTTCATTTATTAGTATTTATTCATCCTATTTTCAGTGGCTTTACATGCTGGGTTCTCCCCTCTTTTCCTGGTTTCCTTTTCTGTGTGTGGTGGGTTTGACCTCCACAGAAGTGCAGGGAACAATGCAAAAAGCAAGAACAAAAATAAAAACAGAAAATATCTTATCTGAGAGCAGGAGAAGAAGCAAGACTCAGCAAGCTTCCAAGTGAACCAGGAACCACAGTTGAGACAAGAACAATTGATCACCGGCAACCATGATGGGAGAAAACCTCCCTTATATAAGAACAGTCTGTAACTCCTGATTGCCAATCTTCATTGAATGGTTCAGTACTGTTTGTAACCACCAAAGGGAGCTTCTGCTCAGAATTCATTTCTAACACATTCACAACAGTACCCCCCCCTCGAGGAGGGGTCACCGAACCCTCATTTGGGCAACCAGGTCAGTCAGGATGAGCTCTGTGATACGCATGGATCAGTCTCCTAGCATGGATGTCCGAAGCAAACACCCAAGAATTGTCCTCCTGACCATAACCTCTCCACTTAACCAAATACTGGAGTTTCCGTCTAGAAAAACGAGAATCCAATATTTTCTCAACCACATACTCCAGATTGCCCTCAACCAAAACAGGGTCGGGAGGCGCAGCCATAGGAACCACTGGCTCGACAAACCTCTTCAATAAGGACTTGTGGAACACGTTATGGATCTTAAATGTCCCTGGCAGAAGTAAACGAAAGGAAACAGGATTGAGAATCTCCATGATCTTATAAGGTCCAATGAACCTAGGCTTAAACTTAGGAGATGCAACTCTCATAGGGATATTTCTTGAGGACAACCAGACCAAGTCCCCCACTTCAAACCGAGGACCATCAGTCCTATGCCGGTTGGCAAACCGCTGGGCCCTCTCCTGAGAGAGGGACAACCTCTCCACTACCTGGTCCCAAATCTGCTGCATACGCTCCACAACAGAGTCAACACCTGGACAGACAGAAGCCTCCGTCTGTCCCGAAGAAAATCGAGGGTGAAACCCAAAATTGCAGAAAAATGGAGACATCAAAGTGGCAGAGCTAGCCCTATTATTAAGAGCAAACTCAGCCAAAGGCAAAAAAGAGACCCAGTCATCTTGATCAGCAGACACAAAGCATCTCAGATAAATCTCCAATGTCTGGTTTGTTCTCTCAGTTTGTCCATTGGTCTGAGGATGAAAAGCCAAGGAGAAAGACAATTGAACACCAAGTTTAGAACAAAAAGTCCTCCAAAATCTGGAAACAAACTGGACTCCTCTGTCAGACACAATGTTCTCAGGAATGCCGTGTAACCGAATCACGTGCTGAAGGAACAAAGGCACCAATTCGGAGGAGGAAGGCAACTTAGATAATGGCACAAGATGTATCATCTTGGAAAACCTATCACAAATCACCCAGATAACGGTCATTCTCTGAGAAACAGGGAGGTCGGAAATGAAATCAATAGAGATATGGGTCCATGGTCTCTTGGGCACAGGCAATGGCATCAACAAACCACTAGAGCGAGAGCAAGGCTTGGAGCGAGAGTAAGTCCCGCAGGACTGCACAAATTCCCTGACGTCACGAGACAAAGTAGGCCACCAAAATGACCGACTAACCAAGTCTCTGGTACCAAAAATTTGCAACTCTCCTGATGATCAGGTTCAACCCTCATTATCACCTGAGTAGAGAACTGGGGTTTATTCTCAGCCAAAGGGGTAGAATCAATCCCCAGTAGGGGAATAGACTTCCGTAGGGGTATCAAGGGAAACCCACAACGTTTAGCAAAATCAAAATCCATCAGGTTAATAGCTGCTCCCGAATCAACAAAAGCCTGAGCAGAAAATGTGGATAGGGAGCAAATCAGGGTAACAGTCAACAGAAATTTAGTCTGAACACTACCCAAGACAACTGAGCTTGCAAAACGTCTTCCCCGCTTAGGGCAGACTGAAATAGGATGAGAGGCCTCACCACAGTAGAAACATAACCCATTGCGTTTTCGAAACTCATGACGCTGTGCCCCAGAAGCCACTCTATCAAACTGCATGGGTTCAGAAGCTGGTTCAGAAGGCAACACTATTCCACGCATACCTCTACGCTCACGCAAACGTCTGTTAATTTGAATCGCTAATGACATAGAATCATTGAGACCAGAGGGAGCAGGGAAACCCACCATAACATCTTTTACATTCTTTGACAGACCCTTCCGAAAAAGGGCTGCCAAAGCATCGTCATTCCATTTGGTCAGGACTGCCCACTTTCGGAATTTCTGACAGTACAACTCAGCGTCCTCAAGCCCCTGATTTAATGCCAACAAGGTTTTTTTCAGCTTGATCAGTGACATTAGGTTCATCGTACAATAACCCCAGAGCCAGAAAAAAATGCATCAACATTACTCAAAACAGGGTCCCCAGGTGTCAGGGAAAAAGCCCAATCCTGAGGATCGCCGCGCAGGAGAGAGATGACAATTTGAACCTGCTGTGCTGCGTTCCCTGAGGACTTAGGTTTTAAGGCAAAAAACAACTTACAGTTATTTTTGAAATTCAGAAATTTAGCTCGATCCCCCAAAAATAAATCTGGCATGGGGATCCTAGGTTCCACAACCGGCAACCTAGCAAGATAGGTAGCAAAACTCCGAACTTCAGTGGCAAGCTGATCCACACGGCCAGACAACTGTGCAAACTCCATTGAGAGAAAAAAAATCCTCCTCAGCACACAGAGAAAAAGAGGGAAAAAAATGCAACAAACAGAAAAAAAAAAATAAAATCTCTGACAACTTTCTTCTTTCCACACTTTTTTTTTTTTCCCTTCTGTGAGTACTATATAATTTTCAGTTTGGCCGGTGATACTGTTATGATTTGGTAGCTGAGGAGAGCAGGCAAAAAGGGCAATACACCAGATAGGTTGGAATCTACTGGATTGCAGTACCCTGACTAACCACCACAACTAAAGGCAGCTGTGGAGCGTTCCTACGTTGGTCCTAGACGCCTCGTCACAGCCTGAGAGGTTAACTACACCTAAAGATAGAAAGAGGAAAGATATCTGCCCCGGAGCAGATCCCCAAAGAATATAGGAAGCCCCCAAACATGTAATGGCGGTTAGACAAGAAGAAATACAGACACAGACAGAAAATAGTATGAGCAAACGTTGGGGCCCAAACTACCTGGACAGAAAAGGATAGGAAGGACACTTACTGCAATCCAAAAAAAAAACCCTAAAAAATACCAACTCTACTAATTGCAAAAACAACTGAGATCACACGACCTCTACCACCTAAATTAGTTCTCTGGTGTCACAAAACTAAGCCGCAGCCACTGAAAAAACTGGAAAAGGCAAAAGAACAAATAACTGGCTCAGATAAACTGAGAGGAGCACAAGCCCCCGGAGGGGACCTGGCTGACCTCCACAGAAGTGCAGGGAACAATGCAAAAAGCAAGCACAAAAATAAAAACAGAAAATATCTTATCTGAGAGCAGGAGAAGAGGCAAGACTCAGCAAGCTTCCAAGTGAACCAGGAACCACAGTTGAGACAAGAACAATTGATCACCGGCAACCATGATGGGAGGGAACCTTCCTTATATAAGACCAGTCTGTAACTCCTGATTGCCAATCTTCATTGAATGGTTCAGTACGGTTTGTATGAACCAGAGGGAGCTTCTGCTCAGAATTCATTTCTAACACATTGACAACAGACACTGCTGTAATCAAAAATTGTGACTATAGACAATAACATCTACTGAAATGATCAAACTCAACAGTCTTCATCAGTAACAAATGAGTAGCTAGTGGTGAAACCTCTCTGGGGTAATTAGAGCATGGGGCTCGGTGACGTTACAATCTAAACTATCGTAAGCTCCAATATTTTCAGTCAGATGAGTTTCAAGAAGAAATATTACACATTTAAAGAGAACTGTGCATAATAGTGCAGAGCTGAGATGTCTTAAAGCAGGGGTGGGGAACCTTTAGCCAGCCAGGGGCCATTTGGAAATTTCTACCATCATTTGTGGCCACACAAAAATGATCACCTTGAAAAGACGGATTTTGGTAAGAACTTACCTGTAAAATCCTTTTCAGCGAAGGAAGGAAGGGAGACACTTCATTACTAGTGGGTAGGCGGAGCCCGGGTAGGATAATCACCTCAGATCATAAAAAGAGTGTTGTCCGGCCCCTCCGGCTCGGGCTCCTCCTGCCGTACTCTCCAGTTTTGTACACAAGCTAAGGAGAAACAAGGATCACCAGCGGAGCGACATAACCACTTCTGAAGAAATTCAGATAACAAAAAGAAAAGGTTATGCACATAACACAAAAACCACACAGTTCAGGTACTACTCACAGAACCTGACCACTGCGATGAGCTGGCGATGCCGGAAAAGAGCCTTAGAGCGCTGACCTCAGCTCAGATAATCGCTATCAGAGAGAGCCACGCTGTATCTGAAACATAACAACAACTCTTCTGCCATGGGAGGGATCAGTGTCTCCCTTCCTTCCTTCGCTGAAAAGGATTTTACAGGTAAGTTCTTACCAAAATCCGTCTTTCAGCAGCAGATGGAAGGAAGGGAGACACTTCATTACTAGTGGGACGTCCCAAAGCAGTCCAAAATCAAGGGTGGGAAAAAACCATAAACAGGCAGAACCCAACAACCTTGAGAAATGCGCAACAGGCGCAACATAAACTTAACTAGAAGTTTAAATCACAGCTGCCTGTAGGACCCTGCGTCCTAAGGCCGCATTAGCGGAGGCACTGATGTCCACCTTATAAAACTTTGTAAACGTGTGGACAGAGCGCCAAGACGCTGCCCGACAGAGCTGAGCTGCCGAAGCCCCTTGATGTAAAGCCCACGAAGAGCCCACAGCTCTCGTAGAATGAGCCCGAATCTTAATCGGGCAAGGTTCGCCCTTAATACGGTAAGCCTCCAAAATGGCTGACCGAATCCAACGAGCTATAGAATCCTTGGAAGCTCGTTGACCACGTCGACGACCTGCTGGAGTCACAAACAGAGAATCCGACTTCCGAAAACTCTGGGTGACTGACAAGTAAAACATCAACGCCCGCACCAGATCCAATGTGTGCAAGGCCCGTTCCTTCGTATTCTTCGGTTTCGGACAAAGCGAAGGCAAAACAATATCCTGGTTAATATGGAATTGTGACACCACCTTAGGAAGGAAGTCGTCTCGCGTGCGAAGAACAACACGATCCGGAAAACACTCCAAGAAAGGCGGCGAACAGGAAAGAGCCGCCAACTCAGAAACCCTTCTCAAAGAAGTGACCGCCACCAGGAAAGCAACCTTCCAAGAAAGCAAAGAAAGGTTAACAGAATCCAAAGGTTCAAAAGGTTCGCGTTGAAGAACCTCCAAAACCAGATTAAGTCGCCAAGGCGACACTGGTGCCTTCCTTGGTGGAAACTGACGGGCTACTCCGCGAAAAAAGGAACGTACGTCCCTACGCGAGGCAATAGCTTTACGAAAAAGCAAAGACAGGGCAGACACCTGACCCTTCAGGGTGCTAACTGCTAAACCCTTGTCTAGCCCGTACTGCAAAAAAGCCAACAAGTTGGGAATGGAAAATTTCTTCGGATTCCTTGAAGAACCCAAACACCATGAAAAGAAGGTTTCCCAGATCTTGTAATAGATCCTAGTCGTAGCCGGACTTCTGGCTGCTTGTAGAGTAGCAATGACCTTTTCTGAAAACCCTCGACGGGTCAAAATTTCAGTCTCAAGAGCCATGCCGTCAAACGCAGAGACCTCAGGCCCGGATGATACACGGGTCCTTGAGTTAACAAGTCCGGACGGAGAGGAAATGGAGGTGCCGCCAGAAGCGACACCAGCGTGGAAAACCACGTCCTTCTTGGCCAATCTGGGGCTATTAGAATAGCCGGAACTCTCTCCAGTCTGATCCGACGTAACACGAGAGGAAGCAAGGATATCGGTGGAAACACATAAATTAGCTCGAATTGGTCCCACGGAACCACCAGAGCATCCACCGCCACAGCTTTCGGATCCTTGTACCTGGACATGAAGGTCGGTAACTTGGCATTGAACCTGGATGCCATCAAGTCTACTTGGGGAGTTCCCCAACGGGAGCACAGCAGTGCAAAGACCTCCGGATGAAGACTCCATTTTCCAGAGTCCATCCTCTCTCGACTGAGAAAGTCCGCCGTGACATTCTGAACACCTGGGATGTGAATCGCAGAAATGGCTGGTACTCTGGTCTCGGCCCATACCAGAATCCGAGACACCTCCGACATGAGTCTGGAGCTCCTCGTCCCGCCTTGATGGTTGATATACGCAACCGCCGTCGCATTGTCCGTCTGAACACGGACTGGTAAACCGCTCAAAGGGACCGTCCAAGGCAAAGGAAAATTGCCCTCAATTCCAGAATGTTGATTGGTAACACCGCTTCTTCCGGTGACCATACCCCCTGAACCCAGAGATCGTTCCAAACACCTCCCCAGCCCGTCAGGCTGGCATCGGTGGTTAAGACCGTCCACGTCAGAGGGAGGAAGGATCTCCCCAGGGAAAACGTTTCCGGACGCAACCACCATTCCAGAGACTCCCGCACCTTGTGGGAGATTATGACACTGCAATCCAGTGTCTCCTGTGATCGATTCCAATTTTTCAAAATGAACATCTGAAGAGTCCTGCAATGGAATTGGGCAAACGGAAGTGCCTCCATTGACGCTACCATCAACCCCAGAAGGCGCATACACCTTCGAAGGGACATAGTCGTTGAGGACCGCATAGTCCGTGCAAGTCGATGAATACTTGCTTGTTTGTCTGGCGGCAGAGACACCACTGCTTTTGCTGTGTCGAAAAGCATCCCCAAAAAAAGAATTGACTGCGACGGTTCCAGAGACGACTTCTCCCAGTTGACCAGCCACCCAAAATCCTCCAGGAGCTGAAGGGATAGATCGCGAACCGTCACTGCCTCCTCCTTTGAGGATGCCACAATCAGAAGGTCGTCTAGATAGGGAAGAATCGTGATCCCCTGTCTCCGAAGGATTGCCATGAGAGGTGCCAGAACCTTTGTAAAAACTCGGGGCGCTGACGCCAACCCAAAAGGCAGGGCCACAAATTGATAATGGTCCTGACCTATGGCAAAACGAAGAAAACGCTGATGAGCCCTTCCGATGGGAACGTGCAAATAAGCGTCGCGAATGTCGATAGACACCAAAAAGTCGTTCTGTGACAGGGCCGTCACAACTGAACGAAGTGACTCCATGTGAAACTTTTGGATGCGGACATGCCGATTTAACCTTTTGAGGTCCAGAATGGGATGAAATTTGCCCTCTTTTTTGGGAACCACAAAGAGGTTGGAATAAAATCCCCTTCCCCGGTCTTCCGGTGGAACTGGTACTACCACACCCTTCTTCAGCAGGGAATCGACTTCCCGCAGCAGAGCGGCCAATAAGTCGGGTTCTGACGGAATGCGAGACTGGCAAAAAACTTTCTGGAGGTCGAGAAAGAAACTCTATGAAATAGCCTGCCGACATGACCCGCGTTACCCAAGTGTCTGAGATGCGGGAGATCCAAATCGATTGGAACTGGAGCAGGCGACCCCCCACTCGAGAGCCCTCGAGTGAGCTCCTGGCGTCAGTCCGCCTTAGCGGGCTTTTTGTCAGATTCTCGCTTGTCATGGCGCAAGTTTTGTTTCCAAGAAGAGGTAGATTTCTGGGAAGACTTCTTCCCTGAAAAAGCGGGACGACTCGATCTCCAAGAGGTCTGACCGAATCGTCCCCTGGCCCGAAAAAAACGTCGGTTACCATTGGTACCAGACCTGCCAGATGAAGACGCTACAGCTCTATGCTGAGGTACAGCTGTCTCTTTTGCCTTAGCCTTGGCAATCAAATCCGTGAGGTCAGAACCAAAAAGCTGACCACCTTTGTAAGCTAAAGATAGCAAACCTTGCTTGGAAACCGCATCCCCGGTCCACTGTTTAAGCCACAAGGCTCTCCTAACAGTGATTGCAGAAGACTGAGTTCTGGATATCAGGGATGTAATGTCTAAAGCTGCATCACAGACATATCGGGCTGAATCTTCTAACAATTTGATGATCCCCTCTATCTCGGATAAGGAGGATCCATCCTGCAGCGCTGTCCGCAGGCGACCTGTCCAACCCATGGAAGCTTTAGAAGCACACAACGATCCTAGGGCCACTCTAAATCCATGACCTGCAGCCTCATAAATGGCTTTCGCCGCCATTTCTGTCTTTCTGTCCAGCGGATCCTGCAGATTCGCTTTCCCTTTGACAGGTAGCAAAGAAGATTTGCTAAGCTGGGATAAAGGAACATCCACTTCAGGGGACGGAATCCAACTGTCAATCAATTCCATCGGACAAGGGTACAGGGTCTCAAAAAACCGTGTCCCCTGAAAACGTTTATCTGGACACAGGCGTTCCTTTTCCACTGCCCCAGTAAGCTCATTCATAGCTGGAAATGCTGATCGCGATTTATGCGATTCATGAAACCACCGGGACGTATCCGCACTACCATTTACCTCCTCAGGTAATTGTAGTACCTCTCTCACGGCTATGATAAAAGCCTCAGTACGACCCGATAAAGAGGCAGAAAGTTCCTGACGATCCTCTTTGTCAGAATCAGACAATTCCCCCTCAGAACACGAAGGGGAACCCCCCATAGCAGATCTCTCTGAGTCACTAAGTGGGGAAGGCATAGTAGGTCTGAGACGCTTCCTGCCATGAGGGGGTCTAGATGACACCCACTGACCTAAAAGGTCAGATAGTCCATTAATAGAACTAGTGAGAATATCAAATTTAGCATCATAAGGACCCCCGACCGCAGCACTAGACGGTGCAGAGGATTCCTGCGTGTCAGATACGCGGGGCTGATCCTGTAAAGGACGAGGGAGACGGTCAGCCTCCTGACTCTGCTCTGACATGCTGACAAAGAAAATGGCAGACTATGTAGAGATTCCCAGAAATGTGTGAGCTTCAATAAAATTTGAAACGCTGAAGGGTTAACCCCCAGAAACGGAGTAACCCCAGCTGTGTAAATCGCCCAAAAAAACCCCCCGCTGCAGACACTTCACTCACTCTTAACAGAGATATGAAAAGCTCCTAATATTAGGAGCCTGCAGCGCCGCGCTGTAAGCGCTATCAGCGTAAAAACGCTGTGGGAGGCGAAAGGGTTAAGCTTCTACCGATATCGGTAGAAGCGACTCACCCAGCTGGATCGGTGCAGTGTCTTTAGCATGTGCTCAATAAAACGGGAGGAGAGGAGAGCAGGAGTTCGGAGCCCAGTAATGGCCGCCGCAGAGTGAAGCAGGAAGAGAAGGAGCAGGAGAAAACGCGCGAACAGCGCGCTTCCTGTCACAGAAAGCCGGGAAAACCCTAAGCCACGCCCCCGCCAGCTTCAAAAAAAGTGCGGGAATCCCTGCTCTCCGTCCTCTCACTGATACACAGTAACGGCGCTGCAGCGCCGAAGCACAAACAATAAATGCCTGTGTCCAGCAAAATGAATTGCGGACATCACACAGTCACCCATTAAAAATAACAGCGCTGTCACCACAGACGCTGAAGCACTCACACACATATAAAAAACAATGTGGAGTACTCACCAGCCGAGCGTCACAGGGACCCCCAGGGATTTGTGACGCTATGCCCATCGCTTCCCTCCAGGACAGGGAACGCAGTGACCCCAGAGTGCGGTTTGCGTCCTGTCAGGAAAGCAGCCTCATCCCCCCGGGCCGGCAAGAATATGCAGAGACCGCCATACAGGGTATACACATCTGCCAAGGGAGAGGAGGGGGTCCAGCAGCGCTGAGACCCCTGAGACCTCTAGACTAATGTCCAAGTCTCTTGTCCGATTAAAATAAAAAAGTCTTCTGAGGAGCTTAGCATGCGACTATCCTCCTTGGACCTCAAATCGAAACTGGAGAGTACGGCAGGAGGAGCCCGAGCCGGAGGGGCCGGACAACACTCTTTTTATGATCTGAGGTGATTATCCTACCCGGGCTCCGCCTACCCACTAGTAATGAAGTGTTTCCCTTCCTTCCATCTGCTGCTGAAATTACTCCGGTATATTTAATCAAACAATTAATTACGGTAACTTCCCCTTAAAGTGACGGCTGGAGCTGCTTCTCTTTGGTGCAGCTGTGATGTTAGGTGATACTGATCATGTTGCTTCTCACAGCTGCTTTTCTAGGTTTATGTAGGCCAAGAGAGCAGTCAACTTTTTGTCTTGCGAAACGCGCGTCGGGTGTGGTGGGTCTCCCGGGCTCCTCTTGCTGGTAATTATGATTTGTTCTATTTGAGTTTGCACTTGCACGTTTGACTTTTGGTATTATTTTGCGGCATAGGTATGTACATTATATGAGGATTAGACTATCTATCCCACATGGTAATAATAATATATTTACTCAGCAACTTTGCTGTGTGGATTTGAGTTTCGCTACGTTTTTTGCTATTAACACATTACATACCTATGCATTATAGTAACATAGTTATTAAGGTTGAAGGAAGACTTTAAGTCCATCTAGTTCAACCCATATCCTATCCTTTTTCAAGTATTTTTTATTAAATTTTCAACAATTATTAATTAACAGTAAGAGAAACAACCTTATATTGAAATTCAATGTTCATCGACATAGATAAATAACATTTAACAGTATTCATGTCAAAAGCTGAGTTTTATAATAAATTTAAATACTAAACCAATCTAACTAATCATTTTACATCCTAACAGTAATGTAAACTCTCAATTTACGAACACATTCTTTTTTGAATTTCACAGTCAAGAAACAGATCTGAAATTATATCCTCATTCCAAATCATATATGGAGATAAAATCATTCCATGCCTGCCATCTTTTTTGATACTTTTGGTAATAATTATTAACTAACGCATGGCTATTTTCATAGGAGCTATGTAACCTCATTTTATCTAATATATCGTCAAGCATAGGAACTATTTCTTCCTTCCAGAATGTTGCGATGGCATTTTTTGTAATTAAAAAAATATGAATAATTGTTGACTTATAAGACGGATGAATTTCGTCTAACTCCAATGAAAGGATAGCCATTTGTGGTGTTAACGTAATTGTTTTTCCAATAATTTTATTTACTATTTTGGAAACTTCCAACCATAAAGGTTTTATCTTAGGGCATTCCCAGAACATATGTAGAAGATTGCCAATCAAACCACATTTCCTCCAACAGTTAGGAGATTTTTCCGGGAATATTCTCGCTAGTTTTACAGGCGTATAATACCATCTTGAGACAACTTTATAAAAAGACTCATGCAGAGAGACACAAATGTTTGAGGAGTACGACAGCTTGAAAGCTTGTTTCCATTGTTCCTGTGAGATTGTTATATTTAGGTCTTCTTCCCAACTTCGCATAAATTAAGTTTTCTCAAAATTTTCCTCAAAATTTAATGTATTATAAATGCTCTTAGATGTCCAAAAAATTTTTCCATCCGGATTACATAGTAGCATTGATATTGAATTTGTAATAAAAGACTTTCTTCTCAGAAACTTCAAAATATATTTTTTTAATATTGCAAGGATTTTAAAATCCTGTTGAGAAAATCCATTTTGAGATTTTAATATCTCTTTGCTTTTAAATTGTGTACCATCATGCAAGTCAGATACTTTAACAATTTTATTATCCTTCCAAGAAAGTGGTAGTTCCCTCTCCATTATCATGCCAAAGATCTTTAAAGGAACATTTTTTATTTGTTCATATCTAAGATTCCTTTTAAACTGAACCTGAGGTTTAGCTAATTGCCTCCAGGCTAATAAAGTCGCTGTAATTGTTGGGGAATTATTCTCAATTTTATATGTAGATGTAAGACTATGTATAATCAAATTTGATAACGCTATATTATTACAATATTCTTTCTCAATGTCCTTCCATATTGGACCTGATTCTTTTTTTAACCAATTCAATGACTGCTTAATCAAAATGGAATAATAATAACTTGTAATATTCGGAAGAGCAAGGCCACCTCCTAATTTATCTCTAATAAGAGTTTTAAGTGCAATTCTTGCCTTCTTTTTGTTCCACACAAAATTATTAAATAAAGCTTGTAATTTACTGAGAAACTTTAGAGGGATAGATACTGGTAATGCCCTAAGTATATACAAAATTTTTGGAAGGGAGAACATTTTAAGTAGAACTATTCTTCCAACCCAAGATATTTCAAATCTCGAATGACTATTTAGTTCAATTTGGATCTTTTTAATAATATTTTGCATGTTTAGCTCAATTGTTTTCCCGTTATCTCTTGCTATTTCAATACCCAAATATGAAATAGCCTCTTTTTCCCAGTCGAATCTAGCAATATTCTTGATGGCTAACACATTTTTTTTGGATATATAAAAATCTAATATTTTGGATTTGGTTTCATTTATTTTGTAATAAGAAACTAATGAAAATTTTTTCAAAAACCAGTAGAATTTCTTTAATAGACGCTAAAGGAGAAGTAATGCTAAGTATGATATCATCTGCGAACAAACCGATTTTATATTGTTTTCCCCCAATTTGAATACCCTTAATTTTCTTATTGGTTCTTATTGACTCGGCCAAAGGTTCCATAATTAAAGCAAACAAGAGTGGTGATAACGGACAGCCTTGTCTTGTTCCGTTTGTAATTAGTATATTTTCAGACAGAAAATTATTTGCATAAATCTTAGCTGAAGGGGATATGTAAAGTGCCATTATCATTTTAACAATTTTGGAACTTAAACCAAATTTATGTAATGTGGCCTCCAAAAACTTCCAATTAATCCTATCGAATGCTTTTTCTGCGTCTAAAGCTAGTAATATAGATAACGTTTTACTTTTTTTAATGGTGTGAATTATATCAATTATCCTTCTTGTCCCGTCACTGGTCTGACGACCTTCAACGAATCCCAGTTGGTCTCTATGGATTATCGTCGAAGAATATTTTTTAATCTATCTGCTAAAATTTTTGAATATATTTTTATATCTGAATTTATTAAAGATATGGGACGATAATTCTTTACTAGCTCTAGATCACCCTTTGGTTTTGGAATTAAAATTATCGTGGCTTGAAGCATTTCTTGGGAAATTTTCCAACTGTGGCTGCTTTATTAAAAATTTTAGTAAGGTATGGGGTAAGAATTTGTCCAAAGATTTGAAAGTATTCATTTATGTACCCATCTGGTCCTGGTGATTTTTTAACTTTTAGTTTTTTAATTACTTCCAATACCTCATTTTCTGAGAAAGGAGCAGATAAGTCCATAATTTGTTTCTCTGAGATCTTAGGTAAATTTAAATCCGACAAAAATGCCTCTATTTCTTTTTTGTCAGGTATTTGAATGTCCTCATTAAGTTTAAGATTATATAGAGATTCATAGTATTTTGCAAAGGCCTCTACAATTTGTTTGGGATGTTCCACCGAAGAATTCTGATATTTAATTTTATTGATTCTATTTTAACCCTAGTTGCCTTAAACCTTTGTGCCATTATTTTAGTTGGTTTATTGTAGGATGAATAAAAATTAGTTTTCATTATTTTCGCAAACTTTTCATATTCTTTGAAAAGCAAAGATTTTAAATCACTCCTTAATTTTAAAATGTCGATATGTATATCATGAGATGGAATGGGTAAATTCTGCTGAATAATCTCCTTTTTATTAAGTTCGTCTTGTATTTTAGTGATTTTTTCTTTTATTTGTTTTTTCTTTTTGTAGGCCATGTAAGACAAAACCCCTCTGATAACTGCTTTATGAGCATTCCATAGCACAAAAGGACAGATATCTTCTTTTTCGTTCTCTTTAAAATAATTATTTATGGCCCTCTCAGTTTCCTCTTTAATATTAGGATCATATAAGAGTGTAGAGTTGCATTTTCAAAGAAAATTTGAACCATCTGGTCTCCCTAATAAGATTTCACATTCTAATGGTGAATGGTCCGAAAATGTTTTGGGAAGTATATTTATTTTTTCAAAATGTGAAATTGAGTTAGAATCTGTCAATAGGAGGTCGATCCTTGAAAAGGTCTTATGTACATCTGAGTAAAAAGAGTATTCCAACGAGGATGCATTCAAGCATCTAAAAACATCTAGATACTCATGTGTATACATCCAGTTTCTCAGTTCTGGAGACTTTGACCTGTTAGGAGCTGTAGAATCCATCGAGCTATTAGCCCATATCCTATCCTAACCTGCCCTAACATGTTGATCCAGAGGAAGGCAAAAAAAAACCCAAGTGGCAAACAGTAAGCTTCACATTGGGGAAAAAAATTCCTTCCCGACTCCACATACGGCAATCAGACTAGCTCCCTGGATCAACGCTGTATCTAGGAAACTAGTGAATATAGCCTGTAATATTATACTTTTCAAGAAAGGCATCCAGTCCCCTCTTAAATTTTAGTAAGGAATCACTCATTACAACATTAGACGGCAGAGAGTTCCATAGTCTCACTGCTCTTACAGTAAAGAATCTGCATCTGTGATTATGACTAAACCTTCTTTCCTCCAGACGTAGAGGATGCCCCCTCGTCCCCGTCACAGGTCTAAGAGTAAAAAGATCATTAGAAAGGTCTTTGTACTGTCCCCTCATATATTTATACATTGTAATAAGATCACCCCTAAGCCTTCGTTTTTCCAAACTAAATAACCCCAAGTGTAATAACCTGTCCTGGTATTGCAGACCCCCCAGTTCTCTAATAACCTTGGTCGCTCTTCTCTGCACCCGCTCCAGTTCAGCTATGTCTTTCTTATACACCGGAGACCAGAACTGCACACAGTATTCTAAGTGTGGTCGCACCAGTGACTTGTATAGAGGTAAAATTATGTTCTCCTCATGAGCATCTATGCCTCGTCTAATGCATCCCATTATTTTATTTGCCTTGGCAGCAGCTGCCTGACATTGGCCACTAAATGTGAGTTTGTCGTCCACCCATACACCCAAGTCTTTTTCAGTGACAGTTTTGCCCAGTGTTTTACAATTAAGCACATAATTATACATCTTATTTGTTCTACCCAAGTGCATGACCTTACATTTATCCCCATTAAAGCTCATTTGCCATTTATCAGCACAAGCTTCTAGTTTACATAAATCCTCCTGTAATATAAAATTATCCTCCTCTGTATTTATTACCCTGCAGAGTTTAGTGTCATCTGCAAATATTGAAATACTACTCTGTATGCCCCCTACAAGGTCATTAATAAATATGTTAAAGAGAAGCGGCCCCAATACTGACCCCTGTGGTACCCCACTGCTAACCGTGACCCAGTCCGAGTGTGCTCCATTAATAACCACCCTTTGTTTCCTATCCATGAGCCAGTTCTTAACCCACTTACACATATTTTCCCCTATCCCCATTGTTCTCATTTTATGTATCAACCTTTTGTGTGGCACTGTATCAAAAGCTTTTGAGAAGTCCATGAACACCACGTCCACTGCATTCCCTTGGTCCAGTCCTGAACTTACCCCTTCATAAAAGCTTATCAGATTAGTCTGACAAGAACGGTCCCTCGTAAACCCATGCTGATACTGTGTCATGAGGTTATTCAGCTTCAGATACTCCAATATAGTATCCCTTAAAAAACCCTCCAGGATTTTACCCACAGTAGATGTTAAGCTCACTGGCCTATAATTTCCAGGTTCAGTTTTTGCCCCCTTTTTGAATATTGGCACCACATTTGCTATACGCCAGTCCTGTGGTACAGACCCAGTTATTATGGAATCTTTAAAGATTAAAAATAATGGTCTATCTATAACTGTACTTAATTCCTGCAGTACTCTGGGGTGTATCCCATCCGGGCCCGGGGATTTGTCAACTTTAGTGATTTTGTCAAGGTAAAATATAATTTTCTACTATACTTTTATATTCATAGTGTGTATATGTATTTTATAAACACGAAGTTTTCCTTAAAAGAATAATAAGATAATGTTAGTATCTGCTGGTGTTTGTCTCCATCTTGTGTCCTATCACTGTATTACACTAAATTGAACTGGATCCACTAAAATGTCCCCCACCTTTGGAGAATTGAGGAAACACATGATACACGAGAACAATAGAATCTTTCTTCAAGAAACGAAACTGAGGATGACAACACGATCAAGGAGGACTTAGAAGAAGATCTAAGGACCAATTAGGATGATCAGATGCTGAATGTGTACATATATAGACATGATTCAGCATATCTCTTTCTCCTCAATCCCGCCTTTACTCCACCCCAATATTCTGTGTATGTAATCTTATGTACGTGAATAAAAAGTTCAGTGCTTACTGGAGATGGCCGCCTAATAGCACCATTTTCTTTAGGGCACGTTCTGAAGTCTGAACCAGCGTATTGCCTGATTCATTCTCGGTCGACCCGTGCTCTTAGTCTAATTTGGAGTGACTGGAGGATGAGTGGTTTGTCGTTACGACCCCGACAATTGGCGCCCAACGTGGGGCCGTGGATTGCCGCCCGTCCGGACCCGTCTTGAGGACTTTGCGGTGGTGCCCGCGGTGACTGAATGCGAGGACTGCAGCCTCCGTTGAACACGGTAAGTTGGGATCATATACTTTATATGCGTCCCACTTGCCTGTGTGTCAGTCACTGTTTGGTCCTGTCGTATTGTCCATTTGGGTCTGGAGGGGTGACTGGTTGAGTGGTGAGACCAAGGGCAATCCCACGCCACGAACCAGCAAGTGTGACCGAGTGACGTTGCATGCCTGCAACGTGCTTGAGTCAAAACACCACGTTCCTCCTCCTCCGGTCACTGTACCTTTATGTAGATAATTGCCTCCCGTGACTGTTAGAATAAAGTTGGGACAAATTTTAGATTCTTGAAGTGTTGAGTGGGGTAGAAGACGCACATGATAGTCTAATCAGTGACGAATGGAGCCGGGCTCTTCGTCTGAGAAGTGACAAATGGAGCAGGGCTCTTTGTCCAACACGGGGAGTCTCATTAGGAGAAGCCCCAGTGTCAGTGCATGGAGCGGGGACTCTGTACTGTGTAGAGTGTTACGGTGGACTGTGCTGTAAAGTTATCACCCACAGTTAGGGAAGGGACAAATTGAGCAGGGACTTTTTGTCTTGTCAACACATGGAGCGGGGACTCTGTATTGACGGGTGGTGACCTGCAAGTGGCACCGGTGGTCTGAGTCGCGACAGATCATTTCACTCTGTTAAATCATGATGCGTCTGTTTAAATCTGAGAGACCTCACAAGTTAGAGGGTGGTGCTTTGGGAGTGGTTGAATTGATGGAATCACGTGGAGGCAAGAAGGCTGTTAAGAATGAGCTTGCCGAGTACAGGCAGGCTTCAGCCTTCAGTGTGGAAAGACTTTGTCGCACAGAATGAGGGAAAGTTGAGAGATCAGGGGCTCTTGTATCAAGCCCAAGCACATTTAAGAGTAGTAAATGATTTGAAAGTTGAGGGTTGGAAAGAGGTAGATGGAATAAGGAGGTTCGGAAAGTGCTAAGCCTTTGTTCGGATATGTAAAATGCTCTGCATATGATCTTGTTGATGTAACTAAAATGGCCGCTCCAAGCCCTCGGCCACCGCCCTATAATGGTGCCGATCTCAGAACAAAGGGAGGTTGGACCTGTCATGTGTGTGGTGAACAGAATCCGCCCTGGGCGGAGACCTGCCGTGTTTGTGGGGCGGGTCGCTCCTGGTGTAATGCCCAGCCCATCGCCCCTCCCACACCCAGCGGCCATTTTGGTAAACCCAGTGGCCATCTTAATACACCTGGAAATGACCAACACCCCATCTCCTCCGGCGGCCATCTTGAGACACCCAAGCACACCCAGTCAGGCCTATATCCCTTGCTGATACCAACCAGGGCCTACTACCAGCCCCGCCCGCACCTGTGCAGGCCACAGCTCCCAATATGGCACCAGATGCAACACCATTGTTCCCTTTCACACACCCCAACCCGGCCATTGCTGCAATGCATGAATCTTCAGTTTTTCAAACAATGATCAGGAGCCGCCGCCATGATATTATGGGATCTAATGAAGGGAAGGAGGATCAGGAGAGAGAAGAGGGGTGGGCCCCTTAACAGCCACCACTATCCCCAGCAGCACCAGTATCTTTTCTTCCCTCCTCCATTCCCCCACCATCATTGTCAACCCCTGGTCCTAGGGCCTATTCCACCCATACTTCAGAGATAAGGCACCTTCCTCTCCTTCACAAATCCTCAGAGAGGACAGTCGCTCTGTAAGATTCACGGAAACCCCGGTCAGGCCCCCAGCTCCCGGTGTACTTGAAAACTGGTATCCCAGCCATTCCCAGCATTACACAGACCGCAACGGAAATCCAGTGACATTATCCATAGGGTACGGTGATATCCTGACACATCGGGTTGGTGCTATAGTTAGTCCTGCCAACTCCAACTGCTCCAAGAAAGGGGGTCTGGCTCTATTAATAGCCCAAGCAGGTGGTCCCATCGTCACTGCAGAATGCATGGCTCATATACACACTTATGACCCTTTGCCACCTGGACAGACTCTGACAACCCATGCAGGGGACCTTCCCGCTGATATCATCATCCATGCAGTAGGTCCAGTCCATGATCCTGTAAACTCAAATGAGTCACGGGCCACCCTTCGGGCCACCATACCAGCATGATGGAGTATTGAATGTATGTTAAAAACAGAAGACATTAGGCACCAGGAATTATTTGAAACCAATGATAAAGTAGTAAATTTGTGATTTCTTTGTCTAAAGAGTTAACTAACACCCACTCTGCAGTGTCTGCTTCTCTCCCAGAATTTACAGGTGACACGGTGCATGATTTCTCGCCTGATGACCTTATATATATAAAAAATTTATGAGAAGAGACTGTCTCCAGCCCAGATTTGAGGTCCCTGCACTGTGGTCCTGTCCACCCCTACTGCCCGAAGCTCGAGGGCAAGAGCACCTGGATTCATGCCTCCCATTGCAAGAAGGACAAGATTAATCAGCAGTCATGAAGTTTCTGATATACATATCCTTTTGAGCTATATCCTGATCTCCAGTAGTGCCAGTATGCCCACCTTCTGGGTTAATACTACAACCCCTGTGGTTATCTTTAAGTTCGATTTCTATCAAATATTCAACTGTGATAGGAATGATTTCAAGGGATCAACACACTAAATTTAAGGGAAAAATTGGCGGATGAGGCTGGATGCGGTGGATTGATGGATGAGATATACAGGTGTTGTGTTTGTGGGAACGGATCTAAGAATGCAGGAGTCAGTGACAGCAAGCAAAGGTATAAGGGAGGGAGGAAGTGCTGGTAGCAGCGAGATGGTATTTTGCTGTACACCAAGGTCATTCTACAGATAAGGAAGCTGAAGGCTGAGGGAGAGCACACTGACAAACTGCGCAGCGACCCGACTTACCCCTCCCATCAGGCATTCAGCATAGAGACGCAGAGCCAGAGTGCAGTAGTTTTCAGATTTTGTTGAATAGGTTTTTGGAATAGACACAGTACGTAAGAATCGAAGGGCTAGGCATGTGAATAGAAGGTCAGTGTATGTGAGAAGAAAGATAGACAGGCAGAGAAAGGAAGTGACAGAAAGCTGAAAGTGGGTAGACCGGATTGGAGATCAGTTGAAGCGGAGGATCTGGCCAGAATGGCACAGGGGGCACGGCATGATTTGGCGCAGGCAAAAAGAGGAGCAAGGATACACGCTGTAGGTACTCGTCCTGCAAATAACAGGGAGAGGAGACGTGTGCCAGGAGATGGACAGAAATTGTGCTACGGGTGTAAGAAACCAGGACATTTCAGGAGGGATTGCAGAACTAATCCATATCCAGCCTGTCCAACTAATCCATATCCAAATGACCCGCCTGCAGGAGGCCCCCAAGACCAATTAGCGCCGCACCCATAGGATAAGGTGGCTTGCGCATGAGCCCCCTTGTCTCCTTACCCCCATTCCTAATTGCACAGTACAGGTGAACCTACTAGGGGGACATGAGGTTGAATTCCAGGTGGACACGGGGGCAGAAAATTCAGTAATTACAGACAACTCTCCAGCTCCCCGTCACTAAAAAGATTCCCCTGCAGATTCGGGGAACCGCTGTGCACACACAGTTGGTGGTGTCACCGCGGGGTCAATGTGGTCTTTTGGATGTGGTGTGTTGTTACGGTTGCGGGCGCGTATTGAGTGTTGTCCGGTTGGGGCTGTCACTGTGGCACCGGGACTGGGGCGGAGCACTCTTTGTGGAGTCGTGTCGCTAGACGTTGCTAGTACAGAGGAAAGAGATTATTCACCCGTCAGAGACAGGATACACAGAGGAAAGAGAAGATTTTCAGGAAATATATTCCAATGTTATTCCTGGACCCCACCGTCATGATGTACTCTTTAGGATAAGGACAGGGGATTTTACGAAACAACATGTTGGGGTCATAGTAAATGCTGCAAATAATCAACTCCACTATGCTGGAGGACTGGCCGCAACAATTTTCACAGAAAGGCGGACCCATGATACAGGACGAATCTAATTCGTATATACAAACGTGTGGTCAGGTAGAAATAGGACAGGTCCCAGCAACCAGAGCAGGACAGTTGCCGTGTCAATATGCATATATGCAATGAAATCACGATATACTTCTACTAATATGCCTAAGTCCCAACAATTACTTACTGAAGCTGTCCAGAATGTAATCCTGTATGTTTCCCTGTCCACTCCGAACAATGTATTAAAAAGAAAAAAAAAAGTTAGAAGAATTCAGCTTGTTCTGTATCAGAAAAAAAAGCCAGCCAGGAGTAGTTCTAGCCCACATTTTGCAAGCAGGCAGCTGCAGGTCCAAGGACAGTTCTTATCAGTGCCCACATAGCAAACTCCAGCCCCCCTTCAACTTAACCCTGTGTACGGGTTGGTACAAAAATTATGGGCAGTTAATGCAGCTACTGATCTGGAAACTCCAGTGGTGTCTAATATATATATATACACTTTTGTTCCAGATATCTCAGGATGCTGCTTAGTTTACAGTTATTGATTTTGCCAATGTTATATTTTATAATATGTTGATGATTTACTGATTTGTGCCCCCTCCAGGAAACAGTGTCGTATTGCAACAATATTACTTATGTTGTTTCTGTATCAAGCAGGTTGTAAAGCGTTGAAGGATAAACTGCAATTTTGTAAATCTTCAGTTATCTTTTTGGAATATTGCATTATACCGGGGGGAACGACATCGGACCAGCGCTCGCAAAGAAGCTGTACAGAATTTTCCTATTCCTGTTAATGTTGCCGCTCTTAGGATATTTCTTGGACTGGTTTCCTACTGCAGACAGTGGATACATGCTGTATCAATCCTCATGCAGCCTCTCTATGACTGTATCACCATTGTGCTTTTTAAACTAACTCCTGAAGGTATAGACTGTTTTCATTCCCTCAAAAACAGGATTGTGGCAGCTCCAGCGCTAGGAACCCCCAACTATGAACTACCATTCATCCTGTATCTTTATGAACAGCGGGGACACGTGGCAGGAGTATTGACTCAGTTACATGGTGACAATCAAAGGCCAGTGGCCTGTTTCAGTGGAAGACTAGATGCAGTGGCTAGAGGTGCCCCGTCCTGTGTACGGGCAGTACATGCTGTAGGACTATTGCTTCACGAATCGTCAGATATCGTTCTTGATTATCCACTGACAGCACTTACACCTCATGATGTATATACATACTGAACCAGGTGCAGTCGGCACATCTTTCAGCTGCACGTCATCTTTGATTGCAATGTGCACTTTTAATGCCTCCAAATGTTTCTTTGCAGAGATGTACCACACTTAATCCTGCCACATTGTTACCTCTCTCGGATCTAGGGGGAGGTCAGGTATTGTACGGTATTGTACAAAGAAGATCCAAGAGAGGAGATTCCTTATGATTATGTTCAGCTTATGGCACAGGAAACAGCAGGCCTACCCACAGTGTTTGAAACTGAAAGATGTAATGTTGACTTTAAATCTTTTGTAGAACTCGCTACCAAGATGACTCAGGTACTTCCACACCAGGTATGCCATCGTCTCCCTGAATGCAGTAATCAAAGCAGAACCAATGCTCCCATATCAGTAGGCCCAGGAGGCTGAATTTAAGGCTCTGACCGAGGCCTGTAAGATAGCTGAAGGTAGAATTGTTAACACCTACACAGATTCTAGATAAGCATTCGGTATAGCTCATGATTTGGGTCCAATTTGGAAGTCTAGAGGATTCCTGACGGCAGCAGGACATCCCATTAAAAATGCTGACGCAGTCCAGCAGTTAATTGATGCATTACAATTACCAAAAGAAGTAGTTGTCAAAAGTTAAAGCACATACCAGATGCACTGATCAGGTGAGTAAAGGAAACGCAATGGCCGATGCAGCAGCAAAAACAGCAGCCAGTAGACCACTCCAAGGGGTAACGATGCACCAGGTAAGCGCTCCCAAAAATCCCTTTGTGTCGGAGGATGCCTTAGCCCAGATGCAGGCTCAGGTGCGCCAGGAGGAAGTAGAAAAGTGGGAAAAAGAAGGTGCATGTCTGAATGCAGCAACTGGGTATGGGGAAGAGGGATGCGCCGATGCCTTCCAAGAGCGTTGTACCCTGCGGTCGCCCAGATGTTACATGGGCCAACCCACCAGTCCAAAACTGCTGTAATGAGCGTGATGCAGAAGCATTGGGCGGCACCAGGCTTTTCCACCTGTATAGAAGGTTTGATCCAGGGATGCATGGTATGTGCTACACATAATAAGAGAAGGGTAGTCAAGACACCACCCAAACACACCCCTCGGCCCCTCTATCCTTTCCAGAGACTGCAGATTGATTATATTCAGTTGCCAAAATCAGGTTCATGGGAGTACGTGTTGGTGTGTTTTTGATTTATTCTCAGGTTGGCCGGAGGCTTTCCCGATTGCCAAGGCTACGGCTGCGGCAACCGCAAAGAAGCTGCTTGCGGAGGTGGTGTGCAGGTATGGAGTACCAGAGGTGATCGAAAGTGACAGAGGTGCACATTTCACAGGTGAAATAATGAATGAAGTCTTGACAGCTCTGGGAATTCAACAAGTTTTCCACACCCCATATTACCACAAAGCGGTGTAAAAGTAAAAGGACTAAATAGGACATTGAAGTTAAAAAAATCTAAAAGGCCATGGCTGAAACAGGGAAATCTTGGCCTGAATGTTTATCATTAGCCTATATTTAGTAAAGAATATTCCAAATAGAAAAACTGGACTTTCTCCGTATAAAGTACTATTTGACAAAGTGCCTAGTTTAGGATGTTTCTTTTCCCAAGCATTGGAAATAAGTAACCATGTATTAAGTTCATATGTAAGGGATTTGCATAAAAGACTCAAGAAAGTATATGATAATGTTTTCAGTTCTCTTCCAGATCCGAACCAGGATCCTGGGAGTCACAGCCTGCAGCCTGGAGACTGGGTAGTCATTAAAAGACACGTGAGAAAGAGTCTGGATCCGAGAATATAGCTCCACTGATATCCAGAAAAAGAAGGAGTCTGGGTCAGCTGCACACCGGTTATGCTGAGGATCCCAAAGTTTATATGGATTCCATAGGTGTTCCTAGGGGGGTCCCAGACGAATACAAAGCTCAGAATCAGATCCTGATGGGTTTCCGTTCTCTCATCCCAACTGTGCAGATCAATTACAATGTAGATTGGATAAAATATATATACTACACTGAGCAAAGATTTATCAATATCAATTTTAGTCAAGATGCTTTCCAGGGTATAGTTGAGAAACTGGGCCCAAAACAAAAGACTGACTCTTCAAAATAGACTGGCCATTGACATGATTCTAGCTGAAAAAGATGAAGTCTGTGGGATGATAGGGGAAGAATTTTGTACTTATATTCCTCAGAATTCTGGAGTCAATGGTAAGTGGCCCTTACAGAGATTAAAAATCTGGCTCAGGAAATAAAAGCCAATGCAGAAGTAGATACCTCTTTCTTCTTAAGATGGCTTGGAGGACTTAAAGAATTTCTCCAACAAGCCTGCTTAGTGGTAACAGGGCTTTTGGTGCTAGGATTGATAATTCTATGTTGTGCGATATCTATGTATAGGAAAGCTGTGACCAATGCAGCCGCCTCCTCAGGTACTTTCCTTCATTAGGAAGTTGTGTCCCTATTATATGATGACACTGATAAGGGTGATATGGAGAAATGTATTCCACAGGATAAACCTGATAAAACCCCCTATAACAGAATACAAATGGAAATAAGAGATTTAGTTTAGGGATAGTGGGAGAACTCCATGTGCATGTTTGGTAGGGACTTGGTTGTTTGGGGGCGGTCCATAAGGGGCCAGTTTCTAAAATGACCAAGCGAAGAAATCCATTACCCCTGTCCCCACACATGGACAGTCTCGAAGGCCGCATATATTAAGGGAAAACTTAGTGTTTAGGGGGGATTGTCAAGGTAAAATATAATTTTCTACTATACTTTTATATTCATAGTGTGTATATGTATTTTATAAACACGAAGTTTTCCTTAAAAGAATAATAAGATAATGTTAGTATCTGCTGTGTTTGTCTCCATCTTGTGTCCTATCACTGTATTACACTAAATTGAACTGGATCCACTAAAATGTCCCCCACCTTTGGAGAATTGAGGAAACACATGATACACGAGAACAATAGAATCTTTCTTCAAGAAACGAAACTGAGGATGACAACACGATCAAGGAGGACTTAGAAGAAGATCTAAGGACCAATTAGGATGATCAGATGCTGAATGTGTACATATATAGACATGATTCAGCATATCTCTTTCTCCTCAACCCGCCTTTACTCCACCCAATATTCTGTGTATGTAATCTTATGTACGTGAATAAAAAGTTCAGTGCTTACTGGAGATGGCCGCCTAATAGCACCATTTTCTTTAGGGCACGTTCTGAGTCTGAACCAGCGTATTGCCTGATTCATTCTCGGTCGACCGGTGCTCTTAGTCTAATTTGGAGTGACTGGAGGATGAGTGGTTTGTCGTTACGACCCCGACAATTTTTAGACGCCGCCGACGCCGTACTTCCTGCTGGGTTAAGCATGTGACTTTTTAATGGAGACATTTTTTTTTATCTCTGATCATGTTATCTGTCATGGGATTTTCTTGTGTAAATACAGTTGAAAAAAAGTCATTTAGCATATTGGCTTTTTCCTCATCCTCATCCACCATTTCACCCAGACTATTTTTAAGGGGACCAACACTATCATTTTTAGTTTCTTGCTATTTATGTAGTTAAAGAATATTTTGGGATTATTTTTACTTTCTCTGGCAATGAGTCTCTCTGCCTCAATCTTTGCTGTCTTGATTTGCTTTTTACAGAATTTATTCAGTCTTCTGTATTTATTTAATGCCTTTTTCACTACCTACTTGCTTTAATTCCCTAAACGCTTTCTTTTTGTCCCTTATTGCGCCCCTTACAGCTCTATTTAGCCATAGTGGTTTCCTCCTAATTCTAGCATGTTTATTCCCATAGGGTATATACTGTGCACAGGTCCTATTCAGGATACTAATAAACGTCTCCCATTTCTTTGTGTATTTTTATGTCTCAGGATATCGTCCCAGTTTATTGCACCAAGATCATCTCTCATCCGTTGGAAATTTGCCTTCCTGAAGTTTAGTGTCCTTGTAACCCCTCGACTACACATCTTATTAAAGGATACATGAAAGCTTATTATTTTGTGATCACTATTACCAAGTGACCCCCAACCCTTATATTTGATATGCGGTCTGGCCTGTTGGATAATATTAGGTCTAGCAGTGCCCCCCCTCTTGTTGGGTCCTGAACTAGTTGTGAAAGGTAATTGTCTCTCATAGTTGCCATAAACCTATTACCTTTGCTGGAACTGCAGGTTTCTGTTCCCCAATGTATTTCAGGGTAGTTGAAGTCCCCATAATAATGACTTCTCCTTGAGTTGCTGCTTCATCTATTTGCTTTACGAGGATATTCTCTGTTGCTTCCATTATTTTAGGAGACTTTATAACAAACCCCTATCAATAATTTATTATTTTTCCCCCCTCCCCTAATCTCCACCAAAAAAAAACAGGATCTACTAGCGTGCTTTAGACCAAGGACAAAAACACAGAATCCGGGCAGCTCCATACCCCTCGATTCAGTGTCCTTGCACACAGATAAGAAATTGCAGGCTGAGGGAGAACACACAAACAATTGCGCAGCGGCTTCACTCACCCCTCCCATCAGGAATTCAGCGAAGACAAGAATTTCAGTGTCCTTGCACACAGAACCAGAATGCAGCAGTTCTCAGATTTTTATCACCTTTGTTGAATAGGTTTTTGGAAATAGACACAGTAGTGAGAATCGAAGGGCTAGGCATGTGAATAGAAGGTCAGAGTACATGAGAATCCAATGGACGGGCAGACGTTACGCTGCACAATGAAATGTTTTTGTTTGTTTTTTTTGAAAGGCACAGGAAAGTTTGTTTTTAGATTGCCGTTGCTATAAAAGAGGCAGTGGTGCATCGTGTAGAAGGTACAGCAAGTTATTGAATGGACCAGGAAGTGATTTTTATGTGCATAAGATTGAAAAGGTGTTAAATAGTCTGTGAGAAAATGATCACGGATATCTCACAAGAGCAGGATTTAGAGCATCACACATCACATGTCCATCATGTGGAGACACGGGACAGGTGTAGGCTGCTCTCATTGAATAAGGAGCCTTGTACTGGGGAAAAAGCTCACCGCCTCTCGCTACAGGGAGAAGGCATTTTTGTTTCAACGGTCCCCTCTCAAGCATCACAGGGGGGACACCCTCTCCTCTTTCTTCTCTCAGTTCCCTTTCCTTTTTCTTCAGACTTCTCTCCTTTTTCCTCGCTGCATTCCTCTCTATCCTTCTTTCCCTATATTCTTTCCTTCCCCTCCCTCACATCTCTGACATATCCATTTTCTTCTTCTTCTTCTACTTCTCCCCTCCATCTCTCTCCCCCTATTTCACTCTCTCCTCCTTCATTTTCTTTTCTCCCCCTCCTCTTCCTCTCAACAAACCCCTCTTCACTCACACCTTCCCTCTCCTCCCCCCCCACCCTTCTGATCTTCTCCTCCTTCCCTTCCTCCTCTCCCCTCCCACACCACACCCTTCTGCTCGTGCTCGCTCTCCTCCTTCCTCCTCCTCTTAGGCAAAATCCCACCCAAACATGTGTGTCCTGTATTCATGCCTCCAGCACAGGCCCCTGTCTATCCCAAGCACAGTACAAACATTGCCAGTCATATCAGGAGAAAAAGTGCAAATCCCCTACACAAAACGTGCAGTAGCCCCAGACACAACAGCTTGCAGAGCCCCCACGGGCTTCACAGGGGGGAGGTGTAGCTGCAGACAAATAAGAAACCTCAGTGCCGAGCAGACTGCCACATGGAACTATGACACTGATCCACCGCAGCCTCAGCAAGGAAGGGGAAATCCCCATGCAGCAAGACAACTTTTAAGCCCAAATTCAGCCAGTGTATGCACCAAGCACACCATGTCACTTCTTATCTGATGAAGATGAAGAACAAGTCATACATGTCCCCTACTAGGGAAAAACCCCCCAAGCCCAAAAGCAGGGGGGGGAGGGGGACCATCCTATGAGCCCTTCACCCCAACCATGATCAGATGCTGCCAGACCGGATACCCCCATCCTTTTTTCCAAAAAAGCAGCAGCCCCGCGAATTTATGCCAGCCTGGTTTGATCTTGGGCCGAAAAGGAAAAAAAAACAGGGACTTTTGGGCCCCTTATAGAAAATACTTAAGCCCAGCGAATTAGATGGTTGCCGGGGGACAGGCCCAAAAGCAATTGACAGCCAGAGAAGGGCCCCAAAAAAGACTGACGGGGAAAGTTCACCCTACATGTCACAGCCAAGCCAGAAGAGTCTTAAGGGGGTTTCCCCTACAGAGTATGCAAGTGTTTCAAGTTTTTGGGCCCCATTACCCATGATCGACACAAGACGGATGTTACGGGGTTTTGGCATGGATGAGGAAAATCAGGAAACCCGGGGAGCCGGGCTGAGTAACTCAAAGCAAGGGTACCCTGCTCGCAGTACAAAAAGGATTGAGTCCCCCCGGGGCAAAAGGGGTTCCAGGTTTAAAAACTGTGGGAGTTTGGTTTTTTCCAAAACCGGGGTCAGAACACAGAGAAAAGAAAAGAACAAAAAGCGGGAAAAGAACCCCATCCATGGAAGGAGCACCCAACCACGGGAACCCCCCCGGGGGGGACAAATACCTGGGTGGATGGGTTCAGATCTTTTCCCCTTGTGGAACCGCAACTTCACTACAGAATCTTCTGCGTCCTGTAGGGGGGAATTATGTCAACAGATTTTCCAGATTAGAACCCCCGAGGGGTGAATCACCCCGAAACCCTAAAGCCCCTTTGTTGTGTCAAAGCCTCACCCTAAAACCATTGGGGGGCCCCCCCCCTGCGGCTGAAAGCGACCAGATGTTCCGGAAAAGGGGGCCTGACACTTTTTTCCCCCGACCCAAGAAAAAACGGGGAACCCAAAAACCAAAACCCGAACCCCTTACGGAGTTGGGCATAGCCCCGAATTGCCACTCCTCCCCCCGAGTCAAGATGTCTTTGACCAACTGAGGCTAAGTGAACTCGCCTAAAAAACCGGGGAATTTGGCCCCTTGGCCAGATATTCAATAAAAAGGAAAACCCATCGCTTTAGGGGAATGCAACCCCAACCGGCTCCAAAGCCAGAGGTTCATCTTTGCAAGCCCCAGGAGGTCCCCCTCAATCAACCAGTTACCACCCTAACCCCCAAAAGCCACCGCTCTTCAAACTTTTGCAAATTCGCCCCGAGCCGTGCGGAAAAAAGAAAAAATGAGGGGCCCGGCGGGGGGAAAAAAACATGGGGAAGGGGCGTCCAACAAGAAGCCCCCCCTTGACCAGGCAGGGGGCTAAGCAGGGGCTCCCTTTTGGTGGGGAACAAGAAATCCAGCTGGTCTCATCCTCATTTTGGGTCCGAAGGGGTTGTTTTCTGTCCCTGTGCCGGGGTGGGAGTCCCTCCCCGCATATGAAGACAAGGCCAAACTGGGTTTTTTCCCCCATCGGAATCAACCCCGCTTTCCCCCGTAAAAAAAGACTGTAAACCCATGAGTTCAGAAGGTGCAAGGCCTTGGAGGGGGTGAAAGAGGCAGGGTTTTTGAAACCCCAACAGTGCTGAACCGCCACTCTGCCTCAAAAGTCCAGTCACCCGCGGTTTCCCGGGGTGATCAACCTGGCCACCCCTTTTCATTTTTTCCCCTCCCCTGGAGCCGCCTCCTTCAGCACCATCAGGCTATGGACAGTGTTGTCTCAAGGGCTCAGAAAACCCTTCAAGTCACAAGAAATGTCCCCACCTCGTCAACTGGATTCGAATATGCGGAGTTACCTTTAAACGTGGTGACCTTCTCTTTTGTTGGTTACATCGTATGCACCCCCTTTCCCTTTTGTCCTCCTATTACCGGGAGGAACAGCAAGCAAGGTGGGGAAGAACAAAGTCCAGTGCGTCAGAAGAATTGATCCCTGGGAACTTATTGCCCACCTACGAAAACCTGTCAAATGATGGAAACCTGTGGAGAAGATGGCTCCCCCAAAACCCCCAAAATCCCCGGTTTCCCTTGGTCTAGTGTGTGATGCAACATGGATCACTGAGCCTCAGTCCTAAGTAGCCTCTTGCGTTGCATAAAAAACCCCGCCCCTTTATCGGCCGCCTTCAACTCATTCGGAAAATTGGGAAGAACCCACAGCTCAGCCCAATACCGGGGTACCTGACACGAGAAGCTTTCCGCAACGATGGAAAAAAAGGTATGCTATGAATCCGGCCCGGATTCCGGGGGAAAAACAGAGACTTTTGGGTCCCTTTACCCCCCTTTTATCCAGTTGAAAGGGGCACCCTCATCCCGGGGCCGATCTGCGAAAAACCTTCCGGGGCAAGCTGCTGACATCATTTGGGGACAGCCACTGGAAACTTCACCCACACGAACTTGGAATCCTCAATCAAGCAACCAAAAATTCCCCCCCGTAGAAACTTTGCCCTATCCCCTTTGCCTAAAAAGTCATTCCAGACCACAGTCTATCCCCCCACTATACCGCATCCCAAGGGGGATACATATGGATTTTCGAACAAAAATTTACAGAATTTATCCTACTTGGATGGCCCGATTTTTCAGTATGAAGATTTTCCCCCCCGGAATGCTGACACAATCAAGAAATCCCGGTCCGAGCTGTCACCTAGCCTGTCACCCGGAAGCAGAAAATGATGCGCTGACGAGGGCCCTCCCCGAGGAAAGGCCAAAATGAAAAACCACCCCCATACAGGTGCTCGATGGCATAGCACACTTTTTTGGGCCCCTCTGGCTGAAAAGGGATTATCACGCAAGGGGACAACCGGAAGCGGCCCCGTGGGGGTACTCCAATTTCCAAAAAGGGGGAATTTGAAAAAAAGTGCATGGAAAAGGGAGAAAGAAGGCTGAGGCAATAACATGGGGGACAGGCACCCCAAGAAGTCCCAAAGGGAAAAACATGGAGAAGTGGGAGAGGTCGTAGAGCCGGCGGACTACATGACGACAGAAGACAAAAACCTACAAAAAGCGCCGGGATCTGCTCAAAAATTTTTCAGCCAACTAAAAAGGGGGAAAAGAGTGAATGCGAAAAAATGGGGATTTTGGTAAAAAATTTTTCCCTGAAAACCCTTTTCAGGAAGGAAGGAAGCCCAAAAGTGGGTAGGGGACCCCAACAGGTAACCCCCTCAGATCATAAAAAAAGGTTGTCCCCCCCGGCTTGGGCCCCCTTTTTTTTTTCCCCAGTCGTTCAAAGCTAAGGAAGGTAAACCCCCAGGAAGCGACTTAACCCTTCTAAGACTTTAGGAAACAAAAAAAAAAGGGTTTTATGTTTTAAAAAAAAAACCACACAGTTGGGCCTACCATAACCCCGCCCTGCGAGACTGGGATGCGGAAAAGAGCCTTAGAGCGCGACCTCACCCAAAATCGTTTCAAAAAAGAGTCACGCTGTCTGAAACTAAAACCCCTTCCCCATGGGGGGATCGGTGTTTTCCCCTTCCTTCCTTCGCTAAAAGGGATTTTTACAGGTAATTCTTACCAAAATCCTTATTTCAGCAGCAGTGGAAGGAAGGAAGACACCATAATGTGGGACGTCCCAAAGCGTCCAAAAATTAAGGGGGGGGAAAAAACCCCAAAAAAGGGGCAAACCCCCATCATTTAAAAAAAAATGGCAACTAGCGCCAAATAAAAGTTTTCAAAAAAAAAAACTTTAAAACCCCACAGCGCCGTAGGGACCCTTCGCCTGGCCGCATCACTGAAGCCTGACGCCAATTATAAAACTTTGTAAACGTGGACCGAGTCCCCAATCCGCCCGGGAGCTAGCGCCGAGGCCCCTTGATGAACAGCCCGATGAAGCCACAGCTCTGGGGAATGAGTGAATCTTAATCGGAAGGTTGCCCTCAACCGGGAAAAGCCCCAAAATGGCTCCCCGAATCCAACGAGCTATGGACCCTTGGGAAAAAGCTCGTTGCCCGCCGAGACTCGGAATCAAAAAAAAGGGGAGCCATTAAAAAATTGGGGTGCCAAAAAAGAAAAATTAAAAAGCCCCCCCAAAGCCAATGTTGGGGGGCCCGTTTTTCGCATTCTTGGTTTTTCCGGCAAGCGAAAAAACACAATGCCGGTTAAATTAATTGTGAACCCTTTGGGGGTAAAGTCGTAACGAGTGCGGAGCAAAGCGTTGGGGGGAAAAAATTCCAAAAAGGAGGCGAACAGAAGAGCCCCAATTCAAAACCCCCTTCAAAAAGAAGTGACCGCCCTAGGAAGACAACCTTCAAAGAGCAAAGAAAGAAAAATAGAATCATAGGCTCAAACGGTTTTGTTGAAGAGCCTTTAAAACAGTTGACCCCCAGGAGACCAGGTGCCCCGCGGGGAAAAAAACTGACGGGCACTGGAAAAAAAAGGAAAATGTCACTACGCGGGGAAAAAGGGGTTCCCCGAAAAAGACGGACAAAAAAACACCTGCCCTTCAGAGTGCTAATGCCAAACCCCCTTTCCAGCCTATGTAGAAAAGCCAACAAAGTGGAATGGAAAAAAATTTTTTGGGTTTTTGACGAACCCGAACACCCCGGAAAAAAGGTTTCCCCCAAAATTTTTTGATAGATCTTATATGCCGGGGTCTGGCCGCCTCAAAGGGGGTTATGCTTTTGCTGAAAACCCTCAGGGGTTTAAATTTCGGTTCAAGCCCGCCCCCAAACGCAGAGATTAGGGGCCGGATGACGAAAGGGCCTTGGGTTAAAAGTCCGGGCGAAGAGGGAGCGGAAACGGAGTGCTCCCCAAAAAAAAACCACGGGAAAACCACGACCTCCTTCCCCCAAACGGGGGTATTATTACCGGGGGGCTCCCCCCAGCCTGACCGACGCGCCTAAAGGTAGAAAAGGGTTGGGAAAAAAAATAGATCAGTTTTTAATTTGGCCCCATGGGCCCCAAGATCCCCGCTACAGCTTTCGGGTCCTTGTCCTGGCAAAAAGTGGGGGAAATTGGCATTGACCTGGATCCATCAATCCATTGGGGGGTTCCCCAAGGGGGGCACAGCAGTGCAAAAATTCCCCTTTTAAGACCCCTTCCCGGGATCATCCCTCGGATGAGGAAAGAGGAATTCGAACCCTGGAAAGTGGATCGCAGGGGAGGGGGTGGACCGGTCTCGGGCCCTTTAGGTCCGAGACACCCCCCACCTTTTAAACCGGGGAAATCCTCTTCCGCCTTGGTGGTTTATAAGGACCGCGTCGCGTTGTCTGTCTGACTCGGCCCGACCGGCAAAGGGTCCAATTTTTGGGGGAAAGGAAAATTGCCCCGCTCTGATTTTGACGGCCAAGACCGATTTTCCGTCGCCAAACCCCCTGAATCCAAGATCGTTCCAGACACCCCCCCCTGGGATCGGTGGTTATACGACCACCCAGAGGGAGGAAAATTTCCCCGGGGGAAAATTTCCGGGCGTAACCCCATCCCAATTCTCGCACCCCCTGGGGATAGGACACCAATCTATGCGTCTGTGTTGATTTTCCAAGGGGTTAAACGAACTCAGAAAACCCCAATGGATTGGGAAAGGGAGCGCCTCATGGCGCCACCATCAATCCAGAAGGCGCAACCTGCGCGGGACATTGCTGTAAAAAACCCTTTTAAACTGTGCATGCGAAGGGGAAGGTTTTCCGTTTTTCCGAGGGGGGTACCCTGCTCGAAAGTGTCGAAATGCATCCCAAAATAGGATTGATTGCGAGGTTCCCCGGGGGATTCTCCCCGTTGACCAGCCCCCAAAATCCTCCCCGGGCTGAAGGGACAGATTGCAACCGTCATGCTTCCTCCTTTTTGGTGCCCCCCCAAACAGAGGGGCCAGATGGGGGAAAATCGTAACCCCTTTTTCGAAGGGAATTGCCAAAAGAGGTGCCAGAATATTCGTAAACACTCTGGGCGGAACCAACCCCAAAGGGAGGCCAAAATTTTGGGATGGTCCTGACCTATGGCAAAACAAGAAAAAAGCTGGTGACCTTTTCCGCAAATGGCAAATAAAATCCCAATTTGGGTTGAAAAAAAGTCGTTTGCGACGACCTGCCACCATGACGAAGTGATCCCCTTCAAAATTTTTTGGGACATAGATTTAACCCGGCCAAATGGGCCCCAAAATTGCCCTCTTTTTTGGGAACCACAAAAATTGGAATAAAAACCTTTCCCGGTCCTCCGTGGAATGGCACTACCCCCCCCTTTTGTAAAGGGAATCGACCCCCGCACAGAGGGGAAAAAAATGGGCCCCGGGGATCGGGATTGAAAAAACTTTGGGGGGTCAAAAAAAAATTTTTGTGCCCCCCGAAAAAAACCCGTGCTCCCAAGTGTCCGAAACGCGGGAAGACCAATTGAATCGAATTGGACAGGCGCCCCCCATCGAGACCCTCGGTGGAACCCGGGTAGCCCGCCTTAGGGGGTTTTTTTGTCAGTTCCCCCTTTTGTATGACGGAAGTTTGTTCCGGGGAACTTTGGGAAATTGAGGAGTCTTTTTTCCCGAAAAAGTGGGGCGTTTCGATCCCGGGGAAGTTTCCCCGAATCGTCACCTGGTTAAAAAAAAAACCGTCGGCCACCATTACCTTTGCCAAGCGATGTACAGTTTTCTTGTGGAACCGTCTTTTTCCCCTTTGTTTGGAAACCCTTTTGTGGGGTCAGCCCAAATAGTGATACCTTTGTAACTAAAGATGAAACCCTGTTGGGGAAACGCCCCCCGGCCATTGTTTAAGCCCCAGATTTTTAAAATGTGCGCCGAAGATTGTTGGGGACAGCGAGACACAGTATCCAATTCATCATATTAAGGGGCTGCATCCCCAAAACACGGGGGAACCCCTATCTCGGATAATGGGCCCCAATTTTGCGGCCCCCCATAACGGTTAACCAAAGAAGCTGAAAGCACATTGGGGTTCCTATGCTACTTGAATCCATGACCCCAGCCTTGATGGATTTCCCCCGCCATCCCGTTTTTTGCCGGGGTCATGAAAAACTCCCTTCCCTTTGAGGGAAAAAGTAATGAGGTTTGAAAAGCTGGGAAAAGGGAACATCCACTTCAGGGGGGGAAACCCCAATTATCAATAATTCCGTCGAACGGGGAAATAGAGCCAAAAGACCGTGTCCCCAAAAAACGTTTTCGGATACAGTCGTTCCTTCTCCACTCCTTATTAATGTCACCCAAAAGGGGGGGAGACCCCATCGCGATTTGCGATTCGTAAATATTGGGTTGATTCCCGAAGACTAGTTACTTTCCCCCGGTAACTGTAATACCCCCCTCTTTGGGTAATAAAAGCCAGTACGGCTCAAAACGGGGCGGGGCTTCCCCCCGTCCCTTTATAGAATGGCCCTTCCCCCCTCTGAACCCCAAGGGGGCCCCATACCGATACCTTGAGTGCTATGCGGGGATAGCAATCCGTTCTGGGGCCTTCCTCATGGGGGGAAATAGATATTGTTTAAGCAAAAATAGAAATAATTGTTTGATATTTTTTGGGATTAGTATGAATAGCAGCAATAGGATATTTAAAACTTAACATTTTTTAACTAAAAAGTTAAAATTGGACACTCAAAAAAAACACCACCCCCAAAATTATAGAAAAAAGGGTATATGTATAATCAGAGAGAAAATTCTGTTAAGCAAAACTTCTTTTTTTTAAGGGAAGACTAAAAAAAAGGGGGTAAATAATACTCAACAAACCCTTTCCCCGCTAAAGTTGCACCCCCCTTAATAAACCATTGGTTTTTATATTTTAACCCAAAAGGGGGGAAATATTATCATCAGCCTTGCACCCTAAAGCTGCTACCCTCACTTTTTAAACAATTGGTTTTTTAGTTAAACCATAAAAAATAAAGAAGAAAAAAAACACATCATGGGGTCTTCGAGATAATTAGAACACTTCACCCATAAAGTGTAAGTTTCAACGTCATCCCTTTTAAAGAACCCCCCGTGCATGATTCGGACATAACAGGGGCCCGGGGGGGAGGGGGAAGCCAGGAGTGTTTGCAATTTTAAAAAAAATTGGAGTACTCACCCCCGAGCGCCCCAAAGGTCTGCTCAGAGTTTGTGACGCTGTGCCCTGCTTCCCCCCCGGGGGAGGACGCAGTGACCCCCCAGCGCGGTTTGTGCCCCGCCCCGGGAAAACCTCCTCATCCCCCGGGCCGGCAGGTTTGAGGGACCACCAAGGGATACATACTTTCCCCAAGGAGAGGGGGGGTCCCCCGGGGCTGAGAACCCTGAGACCTCTAACTTAAAATCCCCAAGTCTCGTCCGAAAAATTTTAAAAAAAAAATAAAAAATTCTTCAGGGTGCCCGCCTCTTTCCTCTGTGTGTACGGGGGGTTTTTTTCAAATCAAGATGGAAGGAGATAAGCGGAGGAGCCCAAACCCCGGGGGCCCACAACCTTTTTTTTATCTGAGGTGTTTTCCGTGTGGGCTCCCTACCCAAGTTTGGGTTTTCCCTTCCTGTGCTGAAGCAACACTGAAAAAGGGGGCTATCTACAATGGACCCAAACCCCCCCTCCAAAAAGTATCACCCCCGGTGGCCAAGGGACTGGCCACCCCTTCAAAGACACAGAGTGACTGATTGGGGCTTTTTGGTTTTTTTTTCAGGATTCCATCTAAAAGCCAAATTCACCAGCAG